>CAUYUJ010011113.1:1638319-1670819 GCA_963575745.1 Prorocentrum cordatum
GGCGGTCTTGGGAGCCTCCTGGGCCGTCTTCAACGCCGTGAAAGCCGAAAAGGCTTGCATGCTAAAAATGCACTTTTTCCAATTGGAAATCAACCATGTTGGCCCCCTCGTGGCCTTTTGGGACGCCTCTTGGGGGCCTCTTGGGGCTTCGTGGGGGGCTCTTGGGGCCTCCTGGGAGCGTCTTGGGGCCTCCTGCTAGACTTTTCGTTTCGTGGTCCCCCTCTTGGGGCCGTCTTGGAGCCCTCTTGGGCCCTCTTGGGCGCATCTTGGACTGTCTTGGGGCCCTCTTTGGCCGTTTGGGGGGCCTCTTGGGAGCCTTTTGGGCCGTCTTGGGGCGGTCTTGGGGGCCCCTTGGGCCGTCGTCAACGCCGTGAAAGCCGAAAAGCCGTATATGCTAAAAATATACGATTTCCTCCGGAACATCCAATGATTTTGGCCTCTTGGGGCCCTCTTGGGACGCCCCTTGGGCGCCTCTTGGGGGCCTCTTGGGGGCCTCTTGGGCCGTCTTGGGCGGTCTTGGGCTCTCTTGGAGCGCTCTTGGGCCGTCTTGGGGGGGAACCCGAAAAACATGCAAAAACCCAAGGGAAAACCCGAAAACGGCCACTCACACTCATTCGTTCGCGGTACGCCCCCCCTGGACCCCCCGTTAAGGGGTTCGCCCACACCAGAACGTCATCACTCGTACCTCGCTCTTTCCGTTACCTGAGCTGGCACGGAAACGGAAAGAGCGCCTCAGGCATTTGCGCGAGATAGTTCATGGCACCCTTCGCTCTTGGGAGCCTTGGTGTGGAGACCTTGTTGCGTCGCCGTCTCCGTTAGGAGCCCTGGTGTTCAGAGATTGTTACGTTGCCGCCCGTTCCTGAGCCTTGGCTGGGCCTTGGTGTCAAGAACTTGTGTGCCGTTTGAGGGCTTTTTTGGGGGGCCCTTGAGGGCCTGTCAGGATATCCTGGGGGCATCTTGGGGGCCTCTTGGGGCTTCTTGGTGGGTTCTTGAGGCCTCCTGGGAGCTTCTTGGGGCGAAAGGCTAAACTTTTCGGCTCGTGGTCTCCATCTTGGGGCCGTCTTGGGGCCCTCTTGGGCCGTCTTGGGGCGCCTCTTGGGCCGTCTTGGGGCCCTCTCGGGCCTCTTGGGAGCCTCTAGGGCCGTCTGGGGGCGGTCCTTGGGGTCTCTTGGGCCGTCTTCAACGCCGTGAAAGCCGAAAAGGCTTGCATGCTAAACATGTACATTTCCCCATTGGAAATCAACCATTTTGGCCTCCTGGTGGCCTCTTGGGACGCCTCTTGGGGGCCTCTTGAGGCTTCTTGGAGGGCTCTTGGGGCCTCCTGGGAGCGTCTTGGGGCGAGAGGCTCGACTTTTCGGTTCGTGGTCCCCCTCTTGGGGCCGTCTTGGGGCCTTCTTGGGCCCTCTGGGGCGCCTCTTGGGCCGTCTGGGAGCCCTCTTTGACCGTTTTGGGAGCCTCTTGGGGGCCTCTTGGGCCGTCCTGGGGCGGTCTTGGGGGCCTCTTGGGCCGTCCGTCGTCAACGCCGTGAAAGCCGAAAAGCCGTATATGCTAAAAATGCACGTCTTCCCAAGGAAATCCAATGATTTGGGCCTCTTGGGGCCCTCTTGGGACGCCCCTTGGGTGCCTCTTGGGGGCCGCTTGGAGGCCTCTTGGGCCGTCTTGGGCTGTCTTGGGCGGTCTTGGGCTCTTCTGGGAGAACCCGAAAAACCTGGCCCGGCACAGAAACGGAAAGAGCGCTTCAGAAACAGAAACCGAAAATAATCACACCACCGTTCGTACTGGGAGCCTTGGCGTTGAGAGCTTGTTACGTCACCCCTCGCTCGTGGGAGCCTTGATGTTCAGAGATTGTTGCGTTGCCGCCCGTTCCTGAGCCTTGGCTGGGCCTTGGTGTCAGGAACTTGTTACGTCACCGCTCTCTGCTGGGAGCCTTGGTCTTATCAGCTTGTTTACGTCACCGTTCGCTCTTGGGAGCCTTGGTGTGAAGAGCTGTTTGCGTTATACCGATCGCTCTCCATTTGGCGTCTCTGGGCTTTCTTGGAAGTCCTATTGGGGCTCTTGTCGGGCCCTTTTGGAGGCCTCTTGGGAACCTCTTGGGGGCCTCTTGGGGCTTCTGGGGGGCTCTGGGGGCCTCCTGGGAGCTTGTTGGTGCGAAAGGGTAGACTTTTCGGTTCGTGGTCCCCGTCTTGGAGCCCTCTTGGGCCGTCTTGGGCGCCTCTTGGGCCGTCTTGGCGCCCTCTTGGGCCGTTTTGTGGGCCTCTTGGGAGCCTCTTGGGGGCCTCTTGGGGCGTCTTGGGCGGTCTTGGGCTCTCTTGGAGCGCTCTTGGGCCGTCTTGGGGGGGAACCCGAAAAACATGCAAAAACCCGACGGAACACCCGAAAACTGCCATTAACACGCAGTTGGGCAATCCTCGCCCCCCTCTGCACTCCCTTTAGGGGGTTCGCCCACACCAGAACGTCATCACTCGTACCTCGCTCTTTCCGTTACATACAAAAACCAAAGGGAAAGCCGAAAACGGCCATTAGACCACCGCATCCGGGCTTCGCACCCCCCCTGGAGCCCCCCTTTCAGGGCTTCGCCCCAACTCAACGTCATCACTCGTGCCTCGCTCTTTCCGTTACCTGGCCCGGCACGGAATCGGAAAGAGCGTTTCAGAAACAGAAACCGAAATTATTCACAACACCGTTCGTACTGGGAGCCTTGGCGTTGAGAGCTTGTTACGTCAACCCTCGCTGTTTGGGAGCCTTGGGGTTCAGAGATTGTTGCGTTGCCGCCCGTTCCTGAGCCTTGGCTGGGCCTTGGTGTCAGGAGCTTGTTACGTCACCGCTCTCTGCTGGGAGGCTTGGTATTATCAGCTTGTTTACGTCACCGTTCGCTCTTGGGAGCCTTGGTGTGAAGAGCTTGTTGCGTTCCCTTGCGGGGGCCTCTTGGGGGCCTCTTGGGGGCCTCTTGGGGGCCTCTTGGGGCTCCGTCTTGGGGAGGAAGCCGGAAAACATGCAAAAACCCGGGGGAACACCCGAAAACGGCCATTCGACTTTTGCGCCCGGCCCTCGCCCCTCCCCTGGAACCCCTCCCTAGAGGGCTTCGCCCCACACTAGAACGTCATCACTCGGGCCTCGCTCTTTCCGTTACCTGAGTTACCTGAGTTTCGTAAGATAATTTGGTGCCATGTTGTTGCCCCTCCTGGAATGTTCAGGGCGGCGCCCCGTCCCGCGCGCCGCCGAGCTCTGGGACCCTCGGGGGCCGCCGCCCCTGCTCGGTCTTCTCCACCCCTTGGCCAGCGATCTCGAGCCGCGCCCGCCGTGACGGCAAGAGACCTCGAGTCGGCTACGCGTAAGTGTGGCCCTTCGCTGAATAGACCTTGGCGCGGGCACACCAGAAGGACCCGAACGCTGAGCACGATGTGGCAGCATGGGCTTGCGCGCCTGGATGTGGCCGTGTGCCCCACTCAAGCTGCGCACCAAAGGTCACTCTTGCCGAGGATCACTCTTGAGCGTCGCCGATCCAGACCGAAGACTCCGACGGCGCCGTCGTCCGTGGCGTCGCCGAGCCCCCCAGGACCAGCGGGAGCCGCTGCCGCGCCCGCCGCCCCCGCCGCAGCAGCTCCCGGATCCGCCGCAGCCGCCCCCGCCGCAGCCCCAGCAGCCTGGCGAGGACCCTCGCACACTGGACACCTCCCTTGCTGCCGCCGCCCTCGTCGTCGCAGCCGTCGTCGCCGCCGTCGTCATCGCCGCCGCCGCCGTGACCGCCGCCGTGGCCGTCGCCGCCGCCGCCTTCGCCGTCGCAGCCGCCGCCGTCGCAGCCGCCGCCAGCTCCCAGAGATTCCCGATTTCTCCCCGTCGGGGTTTACCACCACGACGACGACGACGACGACGACGACGACGACGACGACGACGACGACGACGTCGCCAGCATACGGGGTGGACGAAGACGACGACAACGACGTCGACGACGAGCTGGGTCGAGCCCTCTTAGGATTCTGAATGAGCTCGGTCGACCCCTAGAAGATACCGATTGGAGCACTATCAGGAATCGGTTAGTGCTAGATCGAGCACTAGTGGGATTCGATTAGCGCTTGATTCAGCCCTATAAGAACTCTATTCGGGCTAGATCCAGCCTCAATGGGAGCCTATAAGTGCTCGGCCGATCCCGAGTGAGATCCTCTCAGTGTGGGCTGGATTGTGCCCTACTGAGATTCTCTGAGAGCTGGCTCCAAACCTTACAAAAAGTGGATTGAAGCTGGATTGCGCCTTAATTGGCTTCTGCGTTAGAACTGGATCATGTAGAGCTGGGTCCAACCCGACTAAGATTCAATTGAACTTGGATCGAGCTCATCTTCGTCGTCGTCGTCCGTCGTCATCGTCGTCCGCGTCGCTTGCTGGCGGCGGCGTGGACGTCGTCGTCGTCGTCGTCGTCGGTCGTCGTCGTCGTTGCTGGGGGAGGGGGTGGGCGTTTCGGGAGCCCCTCGAATATTTATCCCAGGGGAGGAGGGTTCTGGACCCCTCCGAATAAGTCTTCCGGGGAGGGGATGGTTTCTGTATCCCCCCCATAATTATCCGTTGAGGGTAGGGGGGCGTCCGGACCCCCCCCTCACCCTTCTGTTGTTTTGGAAGGCGGGGGAAGGTTTGACCCCCCCCCCTACCAGCAGCGGCTGAAAGCGCTCTTATGATGATGACGATGATGATGATGATGATGATGATGATGATGATGATGATGATGATGACGGTAGTGATGACGATGATGAGGATGATGATGTTGATGATGATGGTGATGCGGATGATGGCGATTCGGACGGTGAGAATGACGATGATGCCGATTGTGACGTTGGTGGTGATGATGGTGATGATGATGATGATGGTGATGATGATGATAATGATAATGATGTTGATGATTATGATGATGCTGATGATAATGATGATGATGATTAAGATGAATATGATGATGATGACGATGATGATGATGATGAGTGATGATGATGATGATGATGCTGATGGTGGTGATGGTGATGGTGATGGTGAATTGTGACGAGGAGGTGATGGTGATGGTGGTTGTGGTCATGGTGGTGGTGATGATGATGACGATGATGGTGGTGATGATGATCGTGGTACTGATGATGATGCTGATGATGTTGATGTTGATGTTGATGATGATGGTGATTAAGATGGTGGCGAATTATGACGATGGCGATGATGCTGCATATGATATTGATGATGATGCTGATGGTGGTGATGGTGACGATGAGGTTGATGCTGCTGATGATGATGATGATGATGATGATGATGATGGTGGTGATGATGATGATGGTGGTGATGATGATGATGAGGGTGAGTAGGGGCATGGGGGAGAAGACTATCAATCGAATCAGCTCGTCGGCCCAGCTCTTGGTCTGCTGTTCCACATGGTGCGCGCTCTAGGGTCAGAAATTGTGCGGGGGCCCGCGGCATTCGTTTCTTGACGCACGCGACGCCCTTCACGTCTGCCCCAACCTGCACCTGTCGGAGGAAGAGGAGGATCGGGGATTGCGACGCTTTTCGCAGTCCTTGGGGCCTCCAGGGGACGGGGGAGAAGAGATCGCGCGCGACGGGAAGTTCTCCCAGCCCGTAATCCATACTCGCTGTGCAGCCTCAAGAGCTCGGACACGCTCCTCCTCGTCGTCATCCTGGACCCTTCTCCTCATCGTCGTGATGCTGATGGTCCTCGTCCAAGTTCTCACCTTTCTCATCTTCCTACTCCTGCCCCATCCTCCACCCCCTCATTCTGACCCCCATCCCACACCTCCTGCTCCCCCGCTCGCTCATCTGTATCCACCTGCTCTTCTCTCCTCTCCTTCTCACTCCACTCTCCGCTCCTCTCGTCTACTCCCCTCTCCGGTTCCTCCGCTTCGATCTGCAAGTTGTGGTCCCTCAGTTCCCTCCATGAAGCGCCGGGCGGCGGCCATCGGTTACTCCTCCTCTTCCTCCTCCTCCTCCTCCTCCTCTTCCTCCTCCTCCTCCTCCTCCTCCTCCTCCTCCTCCTCCTCCTCTATCTCGTCCAATGTCTTCCATGCCGACATGGAGTGGTCTGTTCAGCGCCCGCTTCACGGCGTCGTGCGGTGCTGTGCAGATGGTGATGGTCCTCTTCCAAGTTCTCACCTTTCTCATCTTCCTACTCCTGCCCCATCCTCCACCCCCTCATTCTGACCCCCATCCCACACCTCCTGCTCCCCCGCTCGCTCATCTGTATCCACCTGCTCTTCTCTCCTCTCCTTCTCACTCCACTCTCCGCTCCTCTCGTCTACTCCCCTCTCCGGTTCCTCCGCTTCGATCTGTAAGTTGTGGTCCCTCAGTTCCCTCCATGAAGCGCCGGGCGGCGGCCATCGGTTACTCCTCCTCCTCCCTCCTCCTCTCCTCCTCCTCTCCTCTCCTCCTCCTCCTCCTCCTCCTCCTCCTCCCCTCCTCCTCCTCCTCCTCCTCCTCCTCCTCCTCCTCCTCCTCCTCCTCCTCCTCTATCTCGTCCAATGTCTTCCATGCCGACATGGAGTGGTCTGTTCAGCGCCCGCTTCACGGCGTCGTGCGGTGCTGTGCAGGTGACGTGGGCAGCATGATCCGCACGTCGAAGGGGCTCAGGGAGATGGTGCGAATCTTCGGTCTCGCTGAGTCCCTCGCCTGTCTCTGTTTGAAGTTTCGGAAGTGTAAAGTGGTCCCTCTGGGTGATCCCTTCTCGGCGTTCCGTTCCTCCCGAGCCCAGGATCAATTCAGGGCTGCCTGCCCCGAGTGGGCAGCTTTCACGATCACCGATGCTCTCCTCTAGTTAGGCTTTGTCCTCAGCCCTGGAGCCTCGCTGGACGCTAATTGGGCTGCGCCGTGGTCGAAGATGTGCTCTCGGGTTGGGGAATTGGCACAGACGGGGGCTGACGCGACGCCTCTGCTGAGACTGCACGCCACCCGCGTCTCCCCGTGTGCCTCGTACATCGCCCAGTTGCTCCCCCTTCCCTGGGCCTTGGCCCGCTCCGAACGTTTTTTGGTTTTCGCTACTTGTCCCTCGTCGCTACTTGTGCCGCGGCCCGAATGCGGTGTGCACTCGTCACCTTCCCGCACGCCTGGGGCCCCCTCCTCAGACGCCTCCGCCGTGTGGCTGAGACGCGTGGCCCGCTATCAGTGCTGAATTCGTCTTCTCTCTCCTTCAGTCCCCCGTTCTGGCAGATGGACTCGATCGCTGCCCTCATGGGGCACGCCGCCATGGGCGTCCCTGGGACCCAGGTGCCGCGGGTGGGAGGTGGGCCGTCGCTTGAGCGGGGGGGGCGGGAGTCTCTGCGGATATTCGGTGCTGGGCCCCAGGAGAGCAGGCCTAAGTGGCAGCGAGTGTTTTGAAAGGCTCGTCAAACACAAGTGTTTGACTGCACGACTTTCGGACCCTGGAGCGTAGGCTTTTGAAGTGGTTTGGCGAGCCCCGCCCTCGGTGGAGGAAGGAGGTTGGGAGCGGCTTCGAGAGCTGCTCGGGTCCCTCCCCTGGTCCTGGCGCCATATCAGTTTGAGAACGTGGCCTGGCGCGCGGCCCACGAACTGTCGCATGCAGCGCAATGCCCTGTGTACCCTGGGGTGTGAACATAGTCGCGACTCGGTCGACCTCTATCTGGGGTCGCGTCGGCGTCTCCACTGTTTGGCCTCGACGGCCTGTCGGACCTTGTTTCCTGGCTCCTGTCGGTTTCGGCTCGGCCTGCCTGGAGCCCCAGCTTTTTGCGTTGTCCTGATTCATTCCTATCGCCTCGCCGTCTATCGCTCGATAGGGGGCCATGTCGAGAAGGCCCTCTCGATAGTGGGTGGGTGGGGGGGGCAATTCGACTCGCGGTCCGTCTCCCCACCCGAGGGAGGCAGCGCAGGCTCCTCGACCCTGCACTTCTCATCAAGAGCGTGACGGAGGCCCACGGGACGGGAGAGGAGCTTGAGTAGGTGAGGATCCTTTGGTTACGCTCCACCTCCTCCTCCTCCTCCTCCTCCTCCTCCTCCTCCTCCTCGTTGATCGTTTTTCCCAACCATCCTGTGGTGTTGGGTCCTCGTTTTGAAGAGACAGCGCCCCGCGTGCCTCTCCTCTCCTCTCCTCGCCTCCTCCTCCTCCTCCTCCTCCTCCTCCTCCTCTTCCTCCTCCTCTTCCCCTCCTACCACCATCCTCATCATCACCATCATCAGCATCATCATCACCTTCATCTTCATCATCATCATCCCCTTCCCCTCCCTACACCATCGTCACCATGATCACCGTCACCCATCATCCATCAGCTTCATCATCTGCAGCATCATCCTCATCCACATCCTCCCCATCATCGTCACCATCATCGTCCCCACTGCCCATGTCGTCACACCCCTCACACGTTTCGTGGCCCCACAGGGACCCCCACCTAAGGCCACAGTGGCGGTGTTCGCATGCGTCTCCCCCACCCAGGACAGCGTTTCGTGGCCCCACAGGGAGCTCCACGGAAAACCCCACTGGGGGTGTTCGCATGCGTCTCCCCCACCCAAGACAGCGCGTTGTGGCCCCATAGGGAGCTCCACCGAAGGCCCCACTGGGGGTGTTCGCATGCGTCTCCCCCACCCAGGACAGCGCTTCGTGGCCCCATAGGGAGCTCCACCGAAGGCCCCACTGGGGGTGTTCGCATGCGTCTCCCCCGCCCAGGACAGCGATTCGTGGCCCCATAGGGGGCTCCACCGAAGGCCCCGCTGAGGGTGTTCGCATGCGTCTCCCCCACCCAGGACACAGCGCTTTGTGGCCCCATACGGAGCTCCACCGAAGGCCGGAATCGGGGTGTTCGCATGCGTCTCCCCAGCCCAGGACAGCGCTTCGTGGCCCCATAGGGAGCTCCACCGAAAGTCCCATTGGGGGTGTTTGCATGCGTCACCCCCGCCCAGGACAGCGATTCGTGGCCCCATAGGGGGGGCTCTACCGAAGGCCCCGCTGAGGGTGTTCGCATGCGTCTCCCCCGCCCAGGACACAGCGCTCTGTAGCCCCATACGGAGCTCCACCGAAGGCCGGAATCGGGGTGTTTGCATGCGTCTCCCCCACCCAGGACAGCGTTTCGTGGCCCCATAGGGAGCTCCACCGAAGGCCCCACTGGGGGTGTTCGCATGCGTCTCCCCCACCCAGGAACGTTTCGTGGTCCCTTTGTGAGCTGCACCGAAGGCCCCTGTAGGGGTGTTCGCATGCGTCTCCCCCGCCCAGGCCATTATTTCGCGGCACCTGGGAGCTTCACCGAAGGTTTCAATCGGGGTGTTCGCATGCGTCTCCCCCACCCAGGACAGCGCTTCGTGGCCCCATAGGGAGCTCCACCGAAAGTCCCAGTTGGGGTGTTTGCGTGCGTCTCCCCCGCCCAGGACAGCGCTTCGTGGCCCCATAGGGAGCTCCACCGAAGGCCAACATCGGGGTGTTCGCATGCGTCCCCCCCACGCAGGACAGCGTTTCGTGGCCCTGCCTGGCGGCGGGGAGGGAAGTCCGAGTCTGATACTGCGGCACGTGCTCCCCACCCAGGACAGCATTTCGTGGCCCCATAGGGAACCCCACCGAATGCCCTGTTCACAAAAACGGTAATCACAACTGCATATGGTTGGGTCCTTCGCCAGGCTAATTCCAGCGGTCCACTGCTCGATCGTGGCGAGGCCCTTCCTCCCGTAAAGTCGGTGTGGCGGCTCAGGCTACGGCTCCGGATGGATTGGCGCGCCTCAGGCTACGTTTACTCCCCATCCTCATAGCGAAACTCGGGGACCTATTCGTTCTGACCAGTGGCAGCGATGCGGACGATCACGGCTAGCCTGTTTCGTTTCCTCTTTCGTTCCTCCCTCGTCCTCACTTCCCACCAAGGCTGGCCGTTTTTGGGCGCGACTGCGTGCCGCCGACTCTCGCGGGGGGAACTCTTCAATAACTTGCACGACGCGGGCAACGCCCGCGCGACCCGCGATCGGCCCAGCTTGGTTCGCGGACCGAGCAAGCATCCATCCTCACCCTCAACCTCGTCCTCCATGAATATCCTTCATCCTCCTCTTCCTCTTCCTCCTCCTTCTCAACTTCCTCCTCGTCAACCTCCTCCCTCCTCATCCTCCGCCTCCCCCTCCTCCTCCTCTTTCTCCTCCTCCTCCCCCTCTTCCTCCTCCTCCCCCTCTTCCTCCTCCGTTGAACGCGAGACGCTGCAGCGTGCCGTATGCGCACCGCGGAACGCCATGCCTTCCTTCTTGCTCTGTTCCCTCCGCTCCCTTAACATCCCTGTCCAAGCACGGTCCCTTGAGCACGCTGACCGGGCCGCTATGTTTAAGGCCGCCAATATATCTAAAACTTTCGAGGATAATCTGACTTTGGGCTCTGTTTGCTGAGTTCCAAGATGATCGGGAATGCGTGGTGGCGTGGAAGAGCCATCTTGTTTGGAGTCAGTCTCTTTTCCAGGGCACGGCTTCCAATTGCACGAGCCCCACCGCCCTGCCCGCATTGTCCTCCGGGAAGCGCCACCTGCAGCACGAAGTTGAACGGTACTTTGCGTCTCTTACCCCCGGCCCTTGCGGGGAGGTTTTAAGGAGACGGGCTCAGCGCGTCAGCGGATGTGCCGCTCACGGCCGATGAAAAAACACCCGCCCTCAACATCTTCTGCCGGCTTGGGCCTCACCCCCCCCTCTGCTCTCTTTCATCTTTCTTGCGGACTCTCACGAAGTCCTGGTGCCCTTTCTAGGCGATTCGGAACCAACAACTCGCGCGTAGCAAGCCGGACGCCTAGAGGTGACCACATTCGGCATATTATCGAATGTCCTATATTTTACGTGATCACGAATGATTTCTCTCACATCCCCAATCGCTTCGTCCTCGGGGACGGTGTTTCTAGACTCTGTTTCTGGCGCCTTCTCCCCTGCGTGTGGAGCCCCTCCTTTACATTGCACTCTTCTGCGACGTCGTGGGTAAAGCCTACCATGACATCCGCCGCAGGCGATTGACCCGCGACCTGATGCTGGGGCTTGCAGGGGTTCGCCTCCAACAGCTGGCGCGGAGGGACCCACGGGCTGGGGGAGTAATGGACCGACTGTGATGCACACACGGCGGTAGTAGAAAACTTTCCCGATCGTGCGCCCGTGGGGCGGACAAATCGTGCCCTCCCGGTGCATTCGCAGAGTAGCCGAAAATGTTCAACATGCCCCTGGGTGCACTCACCCAGGTTCCGTTACAGGCTACTATGGGAAACACCTTGCGCGTTTCTCTCCCAGGCTGAGGTTCCACACGTGAGCTTGCCTACTGTAGGTCGGCGTGTGCGGAGTTGTGGGCCTCCTTCGGCGCCTCTGCGGCCGGTCATTCTGACCTTCTCTGGCCTCTCCTGTGGCAGTGTATTTTTCCTCGTAGGGGGGGTGGGGAGGCAGGAATTGTCCGCCAATCCTGCTCTGCAGACCGCTCATGTCCTTCCTGTGCGTTGACGGGATAGCCCTCTTGAAGGGCAGCGGGCTTCATCATCTCATTGTTGTTCCTCACTGGTCTTCTCTTCCAGGTCGTCTTCCTTCCCTTGTCCGCCCTTCTCTTGTTGGCCATTGCCATTTCTCCTCGTCCTCGTCCTCGTCCTACTCCTCCTCCTTTTTCTCCTCCTCCTCCTCCTCCTTCTCCTCCTCCTCCTACGCCTTATCCTCCTCCTCCTCCTCCTCCTCCTCCTCCTCCTCCTCTTTTCACCAGTGCGCGGGAGGACGCGATGGACGCGATGGACGCCGCGATGGACGCGATGGCGCTCCCAGACAGCATGCCACGCCTGAGTGCCGCGGAGCGCCCTGGGGGGCCTGCCCGCCGCGGCTCCCTGGCGCTTCTCCCGTGGCGGTGCTGTTCTCTTTTTCCTCCTCCTCTCCCTCCTCCTCCTGATTTGATTCCTGATTCCTGATGGCGTTAGAAGTCTCCGACTGCCGCCCCCCTGGGGACCGTTCGTCCTTGGGGGCTCACCGAACTAAAGCCAGGTGATCCGTGGAGCACCGTTCCAAAGGCCATCCGTTGCTACGAGTTTAAACGTGTAGAGGTAAATCTACATAACGAAAAGAAAGACAGACAGCCCGGAGGTGAGGAGACGGGGGAGACGGAGGAATCGCCTCACGTAGCCTCGGCAGGAAGGGGAAGGAGTAGGGCTGAGGCAGGAGGCAGCGTGGCGGCGTGTGGCGGCCACAGGGAGGTAGATAGCGTGAGGCAGTGCAAGAGTTGTGGCAGCTAGTGGGAGAGGTGGTGAGCGCCAAGGTGGGCGGTGGCCGCCCTGTCCACCCTCGGCGAGGGGGGAAGGCGCAAAAGGCCCTCCTATCTGGTCATGTGAGTCCCCCGCAGGCGTCCCCAAGGCACACGGCGGGACTCCTCCCTTGCGAGCAGGCGTAGGGTTCCCAGCACGTATGCCTCGGGGCCGCCGGGGGGGGTCCACCGAGCGTAATGGAGGTTTACGCTTTCCTGCCGGTGGCGGGTGGCCGCTCTCGCCCTAGCGGTGAGCCACGCTCGCGAAGGTAGCTGGCAGAGAGGCCTCACCCCCTGCGCATAGGAATCCCCCGGAAGAGGCCACCATCGCCATGACTGGTACCCTCCCCCGCCGAGGCAGGAGTAGGGCGCCCACATCACGGGAGTGGTGGCTGCTTGGGGGGGTCCCACCGCGCGTGGGGGTGATTTCTGCCAGTTGTGGTCGTGGCACGCGCGGTGGTGGTTGCTGTGGCAATCCCCGCCGTTGGAGCTCCCCTACCCGACCTTTCCCCCAGTAGTGGCGCGAGGCAGCTCCAACCACACTCGCCACGGTGGCGCGGGTGTGTGGTTCGTTGAACCTGGGGGTTGAGGGAGGTTAAGCAAGGTGCCCTTGTGGCTGGCCGTGGGTGAGAAACGTGCCCTGGTGGTTCGCTGGCCCTGGTGGCCAGACCATTAGGGTACAGAGGTGAGGCTGAGGAAGGTGCCCTGGGTGGCTGGCTGTGGGCGTCGGCTGTGGCCACGGCCGCCCTGGCACTTGCCTGGTCAGTTGGCGGTGTGTCAGTTCCCTCTCCCCGCCCATATATGTCCCACCAATACCCCACCACAAGAGGGGGGAGGTGAGGAGGTTAGTTGAGTGCGGTGGGGGGAGACGCGACCGCAAGCAGGTGAGCCAGGAGGAGGGGAAGTTGGGAGGTTGTTCTAGACATTCAACATCTGACTGACTTGTAATCGCCTGGGAGTGATCGCAGTCGCCACTGATGTGCACACTGTATTGTGCTGCC
Organism: Prorocentrum cordatum; assembly: GCA_963575745.1. Taxonomy (NCBI): domain Eukaryota; class Dinophyceae; order Prorocentrales; family Prorocentraceae; genus Prorocentrum; species Prorocentrum cordatum. The sequence continues at coordinate 1,651,511 of CAUYUJ010011113.1, forward strand.
TGTCCCAGTGGTGTGCCGCGAAGTGAGTGGGAAAGCCCCGTAGGCACACACACATTGATCGCAGTCGCCACTGGCGTTCACGCTGTAGGTTACTGCCATAGAGAGGGTAGAAGCCCAAACCACCAGCTGTGCTGTTTCCGTCAGGCGGTGAGTGTGTACGTATCGGTAAGAGGACCGTGCAGAGATGGGAATGGGCGATCAGTGAGGAGTCTCCTGATTCGCCGTAGGTGTGTCCCGCTGGTCGCGCTGGTTCGCTTTGACGGCGTCTGCGAAAGTCGGCCAGGGTTTCCACGGGTCGGGGACGTAGACTGGAAGGCCCCCTACTCCATCCCCTGGTGGTCTCTCTGGTGGATGATGCCGAGGTGCCCGTCTGTGGGCTGGGACGTCACCGGCTTCCGTTCGTAAGCCGTGCGGTACGCGTCCCGGTCTTGTTGTCAGTAGTCGCATTGCGGATCGTAGCTGCTGTATCGCAGCCGTCGTGGGTGGTAGGCTGCATATTCTGGTGTGGATCTGGTTGGCACTGTCGGCTGTGCGGTCCTGCCACTGTTGGCTTGGTCCTCGATGAGCGCGTTCCGTTGAGGCTGCCATGTAGTGGTGTTGCTGGTCAGCTCCACTCCCTTCGGTCCTGAAGTGGGTAGCTGCTGCTGGTCCATCTGTCGACCATGGCGTGATGCGGTCGAAGACGGTCGGGGGGTCAGGTGTCGGCTGTAGGTTCTGCTGAGACTGTGGGTGGCCGTGGGTCAGCGGGGTCTGGTTGTTGAACCACTCAGCTATCTTGACAATTGCCTCGATTGCGATTTCCCTCTGGAAGTTTGTGACAAGGAATGGCGTCGGCGTATATGTAAGGCTATGTTGTATGGCCACCGTGATACTCATGAGGATGTTTCTCTTCTGACGTACCTCTTCTGCTGGCTCAGGGATATCGTCGCGGCCGTGATGCTTCGGGAAGTTCAGCATTTGGGCAAGCTGGTGGTTGGCCTAGTTGGCCAAGTTCCTTTGCCGCTGGGTCATGTGAAAATTTCGTGCATCCCGCAGCTAGTCGGGTTTGCAGTAGCTGTTGAGGGCCCATTCCACGTATGCCATGACAGGCTCGTATTCAATGCGGAGGTACGGGTTCGTTCCATTGTCCCTGTTGGTCTCGCCTGAGTTGTTCAGGTCGATCATATTCTACCGCTTCGTGAGCATGTATCTTGAACATCGCGCTCTCGTGGTCGTATTGGTCATTGATGGTGATGGTCTGCCACCTCCTGTTGTCGTGCTTGGTGGCGTTGGGCCTGGGAGTCGGCTTGCGAGCTTGATGGTTTCGCCCCAGTTTCGCTTGATGTCAGGGTTGGCCTTCGGGATCGTTGCGCCAGCGTTTGGCGAGTTTGGGCGCGTTTCACTCCCGTGGTGTCCCCCGTGGTTCAGCGGGGTGGTCGGAGGCGGCTTGGATGGTACCTCCTGCCATGGCTGTGATGTGCTCGCTTGCCTGCCCTTGCTGCCGAATGCGACGCCTAGTATGGTCATTTGTGTTGTTGGCGCTTGTTCGTTTTCCTTCCTCCCTCTGCATGGTGGCTGAATTCGCCTAACGCACCCCGTTTCGCTTTACTCGCCAGCGCAGTCCCTCTGCCTAGCTGCCGACGCAAGAAGTCTTCTCGGCGCGGGCGCGAGCATGGCTGGCGGAGCCTTGTAGCGCGGCAGGGGGTTCGCTATATGCGTCGGCGTTGCTTGGGCCGTTGCTATTGCCGCATCTGGCGCTTCGCGGTTTTGGGCATGCGCTGGTACGTCGTCGCTCATATTGCCAATTCCGTCGTGGCTGGAGGATGCAGTGCGCTCCGTGGCCGGGGTGGTCAAGGGGTCCAGCAGTAATGTGGTCACCGTCGGAGTTTGTTGCCCGCGTCTTGAGACGTGGCCGTGCATGCGGTCAATCGTAGTGGCGTGCGGCTGTGTTGCGCGGATCTCCGCGATGATCATGCGCACTACCTGCTGGGCGCCGAGGTTGTCGTCCTGGCTGTAGAGGAGTAGCTGCATGAAGCGGCCACTGTCGGTGTCGGGGCGCTTCAGGTCGATCACCTCGTTGTCGCTCGCGTAGTCGACTGCTGCCTGGAGACAGTTGACGCTGACCCTGAAATCGTCCTCGTCGCGGTACTTCGTGATGATTGAGGGACTGTCGATTGTGAAGGGTTGGGGCTGCGGTGGCGGCGACCGCTGCATCGGAGGCGTCGGAGGCGTCCGAGCGGTGGCGGCTGCGTCCTGATGGACGTAGCCATCGGCGGGTACTGGATTATGTTGCGGTTGATGTCGTAGAAGCACTCGGCGTTGTCGGCTGATAGTGTTCTCTTGCAAATTGGTTACAGAAGCACGTTGCCTAGGTCTGTCCACGTGGTTTCTCTGGTGCCCAGGTCGAAGTAGTACACCTGGTGCGACCAAACGACATCGGTGCCCTCGTTATTTGTAAGCGATCCTTGGCTCAGGTACTGGTAAACGATGTCTGGGTGCCAATGGTAGTCCTTCGGAGCGTGCATTCCGAATCAAACAATCTGGTCGGAGGAAAGGCGGCGGTGGATTGCTCGGTGGTGGGGGCTGGGCCTGGTTGGGCAGCTGGTGGGCCCGATGGGCTGTGATTACCCTATTGGTTGTTTTTGGGATCGCTGGGGTGTCTTGCTCACGTCTTGGCCGTCCCTGCCTTGTAAGTTGAGCGTCATTTTGGATTGGGATGATGGTGCTGGCGGGGGTGCGTGTTGCAAACCGTTGAGCTGGATCTCCGCCTGGTAGCCGTCTTCTTGGGCGTCGCAATAGGATGTCCTCATTCTGTCCAGCATGCGGAGTCCTTCTTGACGGATGTTGGGGCGAATGTGCGACGTCAGAATGTGAGCGTCGCCGACCAAGGTCTCCGTGCAGCCGTAGACAAGGATGTTGATTGGTCTACCCCATGCTTCTGGCGCACGGCGCGGCGGTCTCCTGATCCTGATCGCCTCCAGTTGTGGTGGCCGGTTGGTTGTGACGTTGTGGCCCGCGATCCCGTCGACGTAGGTGACGTCGGTTGGCGGGTGCAATGGTACGCCTTCAAACTCAGGCCAGGTCGGATTGCCATTTGAGGGTGGGCCGAGGTGTATGTCGCGCCTCTCCTGGATCTCGTTGCAATGTATGATAGGCGCCACACCGCGCTGTAGTTATGTAGGTAACGGAGTTCTTCGTCAGTGACCTACACATGTGGACTAGGTCACCATCGACGTCTCCCTCCTCCGCGCGGAGGCCTGCTCTGGTCTGGGGCGTCGTGTGTACTTTGTGTTTTTCTCGAAGAGTCGGTTGCCACTGCGTGGGTGCATACCCTTGGCTCCCATGGTGGCGAGCGCGTCGGTCAGGTAAAGGAGGAGGGGTAGGACCTCGCTCTGTTCCAGGACCTGGTCTGTCGCGTGGGTGATGTACGTGATGTCGTGGCTCTGCGAGTCTTGGAAGTCTGCTCTCTGATACACCTATGCGGACATCACCTTGTGGATCTGGTCGACGTTGTCCATCTCGGTTCCTCGTGGGCCCAGCTGTGGAGTGATCAGGTAGATGAGATTTTTCTGCGCCATATCCCTGGCCCGTTTCCGAGGTAGCGCGGAGATCAGTGCGCGTCTTTGTGTAGATGCAGTTTGGCCGTGTTCGCCGGTACGCACCCATATTTCCATCCTGCAATATGGTATGAGGGTCTGTCTTGCCGTGTAGTGGAGGCCCATCTGACTGATGTTGGGGATGATGCGGCTCCTCTTGCAGAACTGGCACATTGTTGTGTCGGCCTTTCTTGCGGTGGATCTCTTCTATGGCTCGGTGGCGGCGACCGACGAGTGACGACTGGCGACCCACTACCGACCACCGACCACCGACTACCGACAACGACGACGACGTCGACGACGAAGACGACGTCGACGACGACGATGACGACGACGACGACGACGGCGTCGACGACGTCGACCTGCGGCGGCGACCGCGATGACGACGATCAGAGCCGAGGAGCTTGCGCAGGTCATGGAGGCGCCGCTTCCTCCGCCAGCGTCCGCGACGTCCAGACTGGACGAGGACCCGCTGGGCCCGCCGCTGCGTCGGGGCCGCGATGGCAAGAGCGAGGACGAAGACCGGCAGCTTTGGAGCTGGCTGGGGGCCCGAGGTGGCCCAGCATTGGTTCCGGCGAGAAGGAAGGCGGGGCGAGGTTCTAAGGTTTTGGGTTCGAGGAGGTCGTTTGCCTTTTTTTCATATTTGGGGCCGTCTTCGGGCCCCGGGACCATCCAAAACGGATCCAGGATGAAAAATTGCACCAGATGGGTCCCGGGAGGGTCCGGGGACCGATGTTGACCAGGTTTGCCTCCACCTTCTTGTCTTGACCGGACTTTTCAGGGCCATCCAGCTGAGACCCCCGGCCGCCTCCAACGACAGCAGCTACTGTCCATGTCGGACAGGACTCGCTGTCGGCGCCGCCGCGACCACTGTCAATTTGATACAAGAAATCGCTTACCCAATAGCGGCAGCTGTCGTTGTTGTACAACGTTCAAAGCTGGGCATCGTACCCATGTCTTCCGCACCCACTTCGGGCGTCTTGAGGATTGCTGCAGCCACTATATCACATCAGTTCAAAGTTGATCGCTCTTCGTTACCCGCGGGTCGCTCAACATGTATACCCTAACGCCGTTGTGCTTAGTTTCTTGAAGCAGCGTGGCGTCCGTTCTACCTGCTCGGGCGGGTGGGACATCCCAGACAGGCCAACACCACAAATCATGATGCCTTGGCCTCTTGGCCTCGAAAGCGAGGTTCGATGACGTGGCCGCACACGTCATGGGGAACCGGTGATGATGGAAGGAAGTTGCGATGTAAGCCGCTTTGGGCGCGTAATTGCGAGGGCGTGACCAAGGATGATTACGCCCTGTTCTATAAATCTTTGCCCAACGACTGGAAGGACCACCTGGCCGTGTGGAAGGCCAAATGGAGTTCCGCGCGATGCTCTTCGTGCTGCTCTGGGCAACCTCTTGACATTTTCGAGTCCAAGAAGAAACGCAACGACATCAAGCTGTGCGTGCGACGCGTCTTCATCATGGCCAGCTGCGACGAGCTGATGCCCGAGTGGCTCCAATTCGTGAAGGGCGTGGTTGGCTCCGAGGACCTGCCGCTGAACATCGACCGTGAGACGCCGCGCCAGAGCGCGATCCTGCTCGTGATCGAGAACAACCTCGTCAAGAGGTGCCCCGATATGTTCGCGGAGGGTCTACGAACAGCTTGGCCATGCAGGGAGTGCTCTCGCTGTGCGCCCCCAGCCGTGCCACTGGCATCGTGATGGATTCTGGCGAAGATGTGTCGCACGCGGTGCCCATCTACGAGGGCTTCGCCTTGCCGCACACCATCTTGCGCCTCGACCTAGCCGTCCGCGACCTCACGGAGTACCTGATGAAGATCCTTGTTGAGCGCGGCTACTCTTTCACGACCCCATCTGAGCGCGAGATCGACGTCACGGAGAAGCTCTGCTACATTGCCCTCGATGTCGACACGGAGATGAAGGTCGCCACCGAAGTTTCGGACAAGGAGAAGACGTACGAGTTTCCGGACGGCAACATCATCACCGTGGGCAGCGAGCGTTTCCGCTGTCCCGAGGTGCTATTCCAGCCCAACTTCGTCGGCAAGGAAGCCAGCGGCATCCACGACACCACTTCCATTCTATCATGAAGTGCGACGTCGACATCCGCAAGAACCTCTACGCCAACATGGAGCTGTCCGGCGGCACCACCATGTACCCTGGGATCGGGGAACGAATGATCAAGGAGCCCTGGCGCCATCGACGATGAAAATCAAGGTCGTGGCCGCGCCCGTGCGCAAGCATTCGTGTGGATCGGCGGGTCCATCTTTCCAGCATATGTGAATTTCGAAGGGCGAGTACGGCGAGCCTGGCCCCACCATCGTTCACAGGAAGTACTTCTGAGGGGCTCCTTCCTTCCCCTCCCGCTCCCCCTCCTCCCTCCTCCTCCTCCTCCTGTTCCTCCAGTGTCGAGTTTTTTTGGCGGCTTCTGCTGAAGTCTGGAATTCAGTGGTGCGTGCTTGTCGATGTCGCAGTCTGCAGCCTGCCCTGCACTCGTGTTCGCGCACCCCTTCTCTCCTCGGCCTTGGGTCAGCAGGCGCTTCAGGGTCCGAGGCCTTGCCGCCGTGCCCCCCTCTGGCCTCCGATGGTCCGCCAGGGACCGGGCTCTGCGGTTGCATGACCCTGCTGTGCCTCCCTCTGGCCTCCGCTGGTCCGCCAGGGCTTGGGCGCTGCAGGCGTGGGCCTGCCTCTGCGGTGAAGCATCGCGCAGGCGGCCTTGTTTTGTTGCGCTCTGCCGGGCCCCCTCTGGTCTCCGATGGTCCGCCAGAGTTTGGGTTCCGCAGGTATGGGGCACACTTGTATCCTTGCAAACTTATTCCATTGCTGGCCTCGACTTGGTCTCGATGAAGAGTCCCTCTCGGCGCTTTGTTGTTGGACGGCGCTTGTGTCCAGCAGGCAGGCTCCAAGGAGGGCTGTTGTACTGCGTGCCCATGTCCTCTCCTCCTCGCCTCCCTCCTTACAAAGAAGCTTGGGCAACTTTAGCAGGCAGCGCACTTCAGCGGAACTTTTGATTAGATGACTGGCACCACTGTGTGCATTAGACGTTCGGCCATCGCCGGGTGTTTGGTGGGCTTTACGCCCCCCGGGTCGCGTTTAAGAGGCCCCGCGTTGTTGTGCTTGCGTTGCCGAGGAGAGAAAACAAATGTATACCCTAACGCCGCGGATGTCCCGTACTTACCCAGACATCCGATGCTTTGATTTGTTCAACACGGGGCCCCAGGAAGTTGCAACCCTTCCCTCAGGGCCGGCGTTTCATCCCGAGTTGCTTTTGGATGGTCTCAGGGCCCGGTGAGGGAAACCGGAGACCGAAAATTGGCAAAAACCTCCCGTGTTTTTCGAGACGTGGGCAAGTCTGGGGTTGTCCCGTGTCTCCGTATCCCGCCCCCCTATCGGAGAAGCAGTTGGCCCAGACTCCCATGCCCCAGCAGGCCTTGAAAGAGGCCTCCAGAGGCACCGAAGAAGCCCTCTTGAGGTTCCCAAAAGGCTCCAAGAGACTTTCAAAACTCAAGAGGCGTCCTCGTACATCCCTCTTCCTTATAAGCAGCTCCTCCCTGTCGCTCCCCCAGACGTGTCGGTAGGGCGGGCCAGTCGTTTCGCCTGATATTGCCTCGCTATATTTATCAACCTGAAGCTTGAGACCATGAAACAGCTTCACGGACGGAGGGCGAGCGGTTTTCAACATGTAGATATCGTTTTGGCGCCGCACACAGGTTTTTTGTTTAAAGAGAGAGAGAGAGAGAGAGAGAGAGAGAGAGTTTAGAACAGCTTGACGGATGGAGGGTGACTCCTCTTCAAATTGTGGTTCTCGCCTCAGCGCAGTGCACATTGGCTTTAAAAGGTGGCAACAGTTTCAAGGGTTGGACTGTTTGAAGTCCCATCAGCCACGACTTAGGATTGTCAGGGCCGCATAGCCTGGTTGATTCGCGGTGTTGAAGTCTCAGGAACGGCGGTCCCAGAAGCAGGCACGATGTCGGATTGTCTGGACGCAACAGCCGCGTTGATCAGCGGCCCTGAAGTCCCAGGAATTGCGTGTTGGTGCGATTGAGGATTCTCAGATGGTTGTCTTCTGGGCCACCTCCCGCAATGAAATAACTCGTAGCAGGGACTTAGGAAGAGGGACCTTGGAGGAAGGGTGTATTCCAATATCGTTGACCCGTCTTCGGCTTACACTGGTCCTCCTCTTATCTTCCTCCTCCTCCTCCTCCTCCTCCCCCTCCTTCTCCCCAGAACTGGCCAACATCGGTCTATGGATCCCTCCTGGGGTCCATCCTGACCCGTTTCCGATGCAGATCCAACCGTGGCGACGAGAAGCCTCCCCGAGGCTCAAAAGGAAGGAAAGCGCCCGGGAGGGCCGCTGTTGTCTCGACTGGCCCTCCCACGATCCGCAGCTGTCCCATGTCTATGGCCCCCACGGAGGAGCAGCTTGCCAAGACGCTCAGCAGCAGGCTGATGGAGCAGCACGCCCTCGCAGCCGCGGCGGACCCCGCCGGGGCGGCGGCCATCGCGCTCGGCGCCGTGCTTGGCGGTGACGCGGCGGCGAGCGCGGAGGACCAGAGTCGTCGCCGCCGTTGTCGTGGCCGCGTCCCGACACGTCACTCCTCCCCCTCCTCCTCCTCCTCCTCCTCCTCCTCCTCCTCCTCCTCCGCCTCCTCCGCCTCCTCCATCTCCTCCTCCTCCTCATCATCATCATCGTTCGTTCGTTCAGGGCAGCTTAAGGCGAGCGCTTCGGGTTCCATGCACATGCGACTGTAATTTACAAGCAAGCTCCATCCTAGCAGACGGGCATTTTGCAAGACCTCCTTAAGAGGTGCACTGGCTGCTCAACCCGATATGTTGGAGAGACGGGTGGAGAGGAGGGACTTGTGGTTAAGACCAGCTTCGAACGCCTCCTTCATCAGCGGGCCTGCCAGGCGCGTGACCCGGTTGTCGGCATGGTGCCGGCTCCGCCCGATTCGGCCGAGCGTTCTTGCTTCGTTAGCGCCTCGTTCGTCGAGAACGGCCACGCTGTCATCGGGGAGCTGCTGGAAACGCTCCAGGACAACTCGCCTACACCGTGGTGATTTCTCCTCCAAGTGCACAATCACACGCGTGCGCTTTCCGAGCCACTGTATGCACACAGGGCAGTGTTCGGTGTCAGTGAGAGCTCGCATTTTCCTGCACACCCCATGCGCAGTCAAAACGTGGGTGGCCAATTGTTTGTCGCGTGCTGCACGTATACACACAGCTCGGGTATTTATACTCGGCGTCTACTTCGGCCATCCGGCGTGTCCGCGCCGAGGCTTGCACAGAATTGACCGCTCTCTCCCCTTTCGCTTTTCTGAGGGCCGCACGGGATCGTCTGGGTTTGTCGCGGACGACAAATGACTCACTCAGCAACCGCTTTCCGCCCCAACTCTGAGAGAAAGCATCAGCGCATTCAGACAGCATGTCGAGGTCTTCGGCCACAGCCGTCACCCATGAGCGGCGCACGCCTACTGTGCGGGAAAGGACAACGCAAAGCGCTAGAGGCCCATTCAAGCACACTTTGCTGAACAAGCACAGCCTCATGCACAATATCATTATGGCCGGGGCTATGAACTCATCATGTGACGAAACAACACAGCAGGATGGGGCACGGACGCCGTCCTGGCTGGAACGGAAAACGCTGGAATGTATTTGATTTACGGCAGTGTGTACGCGAGTAAATTCACTGGCGTATCGCTGTGGCCAAGTTCCAGCCTGATGCAAGCCCCGTGTATATAGGATGCCCTGGCACAGCGCCATCCGCGTCTCAGTTTGCACAGATTCCCGGTGCAAGATGCGGTGGCGAACTTGCTTGAAGGTCGAAGTCATGGCCCCGATCTTAGCGGTGATTTCAGGCTGCATGGCGTCCGTAGAACACATCAAATTCCCCACATGTTTGTATTGGGATGTCGCCGCGAGACGGCGGTCCGCCCCAAGCGAAGAGAAAACAATGATACCATCACTGTCTCGGAACAGGCGGCTTCGCGCCTCGACAGATCCTGGGCCGGCAAAGCGAAACAAAGCTTCAGTTTTATGTTTCATGAAGTTGATTGTGAGGCCAAAGCGTGACAATACATCATTGAATATGCAAGCGCACATTCACATCTTTTCAACAATGTCGCACGCATGCGCGATCAAAGGCTGAACAACGTCGTCAACGCACCCAGCGGGCCCCAGCTTCAGGGAGGGGGGGCAGGGAGGAGGGACGAGGAGGGGGAGGAAAAGGGGGACAGGGAGGAGGGGCGGAGGGGGGGGCGAGGGGGGGAGATCAGGAGGAAAACGGGAAGCGAGAGGGAGGAGTGGGAGTGGCCCATCAGTATTACCACAACCGAAACCCGGCATAAGGGCATCAACCTGGAGCTCGTGGCGCAGTCCTGCGGCAGCAAGGCGCTCTTCTACAGCATTGAGAACGCGGCTAACAGCGAGAAGGAACACCAAGTCCCCCACGAGTTGCCAGCCAAAGAGCCGGACGTTGTCTCGATACACCAAGCGACACCTTCCACCGCGAACCATGACTGCCTGTGCGACTTACTTAACACGGCGAGATAATGCTGGGACCCCCCGTTGTCGAGCCAATACTCATATGCCATGATGCCTTCAGCGACCTCGCCCGCCTCGTGTTGCGTGAAGCCAGACTCGAGCAGTCGGGCGACGAACGCGTCCATCGATGAAGGCGGGGATGGGAACGCGATCATCCTGGCAATGCTTGCGAAGGCAGTCTGCAGATCAACCAACAAAGCTCCAAAGGACATGTTCCTCGACCGCGCAAAATCCATGCAAGCAGCCATGTACAAATGCGCAAATTCCCGTGAACCACCGTTCAATCCGCCGCCGAATTGCAACTTGGGGCTCGCAGCGAAAAGCGCAGGCATCCCAATGGAACGCATGTGAGACGAAAGGCATTTCGACGCTGATTCACAAATTGTGACATCCCTGTAAGAAGGAATTTCCGTCATATCATCTTTCCCTTTGTAGATCTCAAACAGGTGCCCGCCTTTCCATTGCAACGCCTCCTCCATCTCCTCCTCCTTCTCCTCCTCCTCCTTCTCCTCCTCCTCCCTGCTCCCTACTCCCTCCTGCCTCCTCCCTCCTCCATCTGCGAGGCAGGAGTTGCGGGAATGTTTGAGGCGAAGCTGGCCGGGCCACCGCAGGTCAGGGTATCTGTGAGCATTGAGATGCGAGGGTGGCTCAGGCGTAACTCTCTGGACCACCTCACGTCAAGGTATCTGCAACAACAGAGTTTCCCTCCCTCCCCCCCCCCGTCTCCACATGCGTGTTCGATGGGGCCACCGGCGACCAGCTGCTGACGCTCGTGGCAGAGGACAGGGCCGCCGACAACGGTGTCGGCTCGTTGGTGGCCGCGAGCTCCGACGGGGCCCGCGTGGTGGTGGGGGCCGGAGGGGGGCTCCATCCCCCCTTCCACCCTCCTTTCCCGAGTGGGGGCCACCAGCGATCAGTTGCTGAAGCCCAGGGCGGAGGACGGCGCCGTCGACAACGGCTTCGGCTCGACAGGGCCCGCGTGGTGGTGGGGGCTGGGGAGCTCTCGCCCCACCACCCGACCCCCTCCAGCCTCGCGCGCGTGTTCGACGACGTCGTTGGCGACCAGGCGCTCACGCTCGGGGCGGAAAACGGGGCCGCCGACAACGGCTTCGGTTCGTCGGTGGCCGTGAGGTCCGACGGGGCCCGCGTGTTATTGGGGGAAGCAGTGGGCTCCTCCCTCCCTCCTCCCTTCAGCTCCGCGTTCGTGTTCGACGCTTCCGTCAGCGACCAGCTGCTGACGGTCGAGGCGGAGGACGGGGCCGACGACGACGGCATCGGCTCGTCGGTGGTCGCGAGCTCCCACGGAACCCGCGTTTGCGTGGTAGTGGGGGCCGAGGGGCCCCCTCTCACTCCTCCGGCGCCGCGTACGTGCTCGACAGGGGCCAACCGTAGATCAGCTGCTAAAGCTCGACTCCAGGCGGAGGACGGGGCCGCCGACGATGGTTTCGGCTCGCTGCTGGCCGTGAGGTCCGACAGGGTCCGTGTGGCATTCGTGGCGGGAGGGGGGGGGGTCCTCCCTCCCTCCCCCCTCCGGCTTCGCGCGCGTGTCCGACAGGGCCACCGGCGACCAGCTGTGGAGAGTCGAGGAGGAGGACAAAGCCGCCGACGACGGTTTCGGCTCTTCCGTGGGCGGCGGGAGGTAGGAGGAGAAGGACAGGGAGGAGGAGGGGGGGAAAGGGGGGAGGATGGCGGGGAGGAGGAGGAGGAGGAGGAGAAAGAGAAGGAGGAGGGGGAGGAGCAGGGGGAGAAGAGGAAGCGGAGGAGGAGGAGGAGGAGGAGGAGGAGGAGGAACACCAGGGTATACCCATGATGCATCAGGGATGCTGCAATAAACACCCCCGCCCCACGCCCCCTCACACGTCCCTACAAGCGTTCCCTTTCAAGCGCCCCTCCTTTGAAAGACCACTGCCACACATATGAGCCAGCCACTTTCGCGCGCCAACTCCTGGACTCAATCCCAGACGTGCGACGATGTGTGTCTTGGCAGTGCGCGGAGCCCGAGGTCCCGACCTCTCCTCTGGGGGAAGTTTCCCGTCACAGATCCATGTGTGATTGTCCCTGGGCCCGAAAACGGACCCCGGAGCTCGAAACTCTGAAAGAACGCCGCGCTTTGCGCTTGAACAAACGATTTCGCTGGCGCTGTGGGAGTCCTCCCCGTCTCTCTGGCCGCGCGCTCGGCTCGGCCCGGTGCCCCGCCGGATCGCGCGAGCGCGCGCGCCTGCGAGGAGGCAGCCAGCGCCGCGGACGCGGCGCTGGCACGCCTCAGCAACCGCGGCCAGGGCCACGAGGCGGCCCGAGCTGCGACGGCGGCGGCAGCGGCGGCGGCAGCGTCGGCAGCGGAGGCGGTGGCACGCGACGGCACTGACAATGATGGCGGCGACGAGGGGAGACGGGCGAGGATGATTCTGAGTGGGATTCCTCCTCCTCCTCCTCCTCCTCCTCCTCCTCCTCCTCCTCCTCCTCCTCCTCCTCCTAGCAGAGACACGTTGTACCACATTTTCAGGGCCTGTCCCTGCGATGCCGACTGTCGAAGTGAGGTCCCGGAAACCTCGGTCTTAGCGGCAGCGCTGGCCACCGAGGTCGACATCTACGAAGATGTTTTATTATGTCACGGTGTTTTCGCACATCCCGCCGACTCTTTGCCCAGACCCTGCCGTGAAGGACAGGTTCAGTTCGCCTGGCATCAAGACACCTGGCGAGGCCCTGAAGGTCCCGACGAGCCCACAGGCGGAGCCATCTGGGGTAGTTTGTTTCTTCGCCGAGAGGTGCACATGTTCCAAGAGGTCAGCGGGGCCTCGTGGGCCATCACGGTTCACTCCGACTGGTGGGCTGGTTGGGGAAGTAACAGTTCGAGGGCCTGTGCGGGCCGAGTACGCGCAGACCCCACAGGCCGGCGAGTTTTTAGCGAGGGGCATGGCAGGCACTCTTGGCAAACGCCCATCCACGTATTCTAGTGATTGCCTTAATGCTGCCAAGCAGTATATGTTTATTTTCACTGTGAGCTTGTCTTGCATAAGAACGCATCGCGGAGTTAGATGAGAGGCCAATGCCCGAGAGGGCTAGTGGATAAAGTGCGTAGTTAATGTTGACGAGCACAAAGACTTGGACGAGGTAGGCATGTCATTTGTCGAGCGGTGTTGCAGGATATGTAGCAACGATGCATATATAGCCGCTAAGCATGTGTTTAGTACTCACCCGTTGGACGAGGCAGGCTTGAAGGATGTGGAGTTCAAGGCTCGTGTGGCCAAGATGTTTTGGTTGTTGGCTGCGAAGGCGCTCCTTAGCTGGCCCAGGACTGATTGAGCTGGAGCCGCCAGGTTTCCTATTCCTTCTCCTCCCACTCGCTTCTCTCATGACAAGCCTGGCCACGATTGGGCCGAGGTCGGGCTTGTGGAGGTGTCGACTTTATGCAGTTGGAAGCAGGGCCAAGGATGAACCCCCTCCCCGCGGCTGCCCTGGCACGAGTCAGCTCAATGAAGGCTCCCTGGTTGCGCGCGGCCACCGTGTGCTCGCTTTTCCCTGCCCGGACAGAATTCACCTATTCGTTTGCGCGCGGTGCCATTTTCATGATACGGGCGCTCGGGTTGATGGCCTTGGCAAGCCGTGCAGTGGCGCGCCATCTCGGCATGCTCGCTATGCGTTGCGCGACTTGCACAACAAGGGCTTGCACCCGAACCCCCGCATACAGCGCGTGTCGGCATCTGTTCTGTCATCGGCTTCGTTGGTTCGGCCTCTGCGGGAACCTCGCTAGATAGCAATGACACTGAGGAGACTGCCTCTTCCTTCCTGCGGAGCATGAGCTTCGTTGTTCCAGTCGCCTGTGCGTTGGCGAGCTCTGGAGGGATGGCCACTGCGCTGTTGTCCTGTGCTGGTGCTGCTGCTGAAGGCGCACTTCGGTCGGCGAGAAAAGCGGCTGCTTCAATGGTTGCAGCGAGGGGCAGCGGAGACAGCGATGCCTCGAGGGCCGGCGTTGCCGAGTTCGGTCCCCTTTCGTCCTTGGACCCGCACCCCTCTTCACAAGTGGCGCGTGCTGGCGCTTTGGGCCCTCGAGCTGGCCAGCAGGCCCACGCGGCGTCGAGCTGTTCTCTCCCGCGCGTTTCGGGACGGTCGCAGCGACTGGATGCCTGCGTGGAGGCCGCGAGCTGCGAAACAGCAGATCAGTCTGCTGCCGCTGCCGCCCCCAATCCCCCTTTCGGGTCTGAGCCTCCCTCTCCCTTTCTCTGCAGCAGCGATTCGCGTGAGCAGCCGTTCCTCATTTTCCGCGCCGCGGCGGCTTCGCTCCGTCGCTCGGCAGAGGAGTTGCCTGTTACCGTTCGAGACTCTGCTTAGGAGTCAGACAGCTCATGTTAAGTGTATGTTTGTTTTCTTTCCCCTTCTTAATCTTTGACAGGGGATTTCAGCTACGGCTGGACAGCGATGCCTCTTCCTGCCGTTGTATCGCTGGGAGTATGGCAGAGGGGGCGTCGAATTCAAAAACCTTACTCCTCCTCCCCCTCCTCCTCTTCCCCTTCTTCCTTCTCCTCCTTTCTCCTTGTCCTTCTCCTCCTCCTCCGCCTTTTTCCTCCTCCTCCTTCTCCTCCTCCTCCTTCTCCTCCTCGTCCTCCTCCTCCTCCTCCTCCTCCTCCTCCTCCTCCTCCTCCTCTTCCCCCTCCTAGTAGCCGATGCGGCTTGCAGCGCAGAGCGAGTTCCTACCACACCTGCCACGCCGTAAACCCCAGGGGTGGAGGTCACAACCATGCGCGGGTGGTCGGCCCAGGCGGGCCTGCTGCACCAACGCTCATGTCACTTCAGCCACATAATTTCTCTTGCTGATGGTCTTGTGACTTGTTGCGCATATCGTGGGCTCGGCAGATTTCACGCGTTTGGAAGGCATGTCCATCTTACGCCGACGGTCATCGTGCTACTATTGGATGGAGCTGGACGTGCAGCGCTCCGAGACGAAGATGCATTACAGACGGCACTCCCTACTCACACATGCATGCAATTTGGTATTCGTAGTTCACGGTGGGCGAACAGAACGCTGTGGCTTGGCAGCACTGCGCAGCAGGAATATCAGATCCACCGCGCAGCAGATACAGTTCCCAGCCACATTTCGTTGCATCCCCGGCAGAGTCGCAATGCCAAGTTCTCGGGTAGACGCCACACTTGTGGTCTTCTTGCCCGTCCAACGGTTAGACTAAGGAACCCAAATATGGAAGCTACGGTTTCACAGCGTGCACGTGATGCGCTAGAAAAAAACAGCATGTCTGTATATGGCAGCTTATGGGGCACTGGACCAGCGCATTCCGATGGCTACAGCAGCAGCAAGATCGACCATTCCACCATCCCGGCTGAAGCCATGCAGAAGGTGGTCGCACTGCACGCGCTCAGCTGACTAGGGCGGCGACTTCAGCGACGCATCACCGCGGGGCCGCAGGACCAAATCCCACTACTGCTCGAAGGCGACTTGAAATTGAAAATGGGACGCGAAGTATATCACCATCCACGCATTCACCGCGACTCACTCATGGGAGCATGCGTACATGGGCATCTGCGGATAGAGCATTTGAAAGACCAGAACGGAGGGCGAAAGAGACCCCCTAGCAGCAGTGGCGAGATACGTGGGACGGAGGCGACGTTCCGCAAGGATGGGACTTGCTCAGCAGTTGCACACTTCAGAGCCCGAAGAAGATTTTCCCGCCTGGCGACCCCCAAGCGAAGCAGAGCGAACGAATGAAAGAGGCGCGCGCGGCGCTGATCCAGCGTCGAGTCCAACTGCGAGAACAACTCGGGGCAGGAGACAGCATGGCCTTCGACGAGGGCGACCCCGACGCGGCGCGTTCGACGAGGCGAGTGCAGAGTTAAGACGAAGTCTGAGGGACTGGCAAACGCCGCGGGGATAAGGCATGGAAAATGCGGGATTTCTCGCAGGCGCATTGTCCGGAGACTTCTCTGGGAGGAATCTGGAGCGAACCAGAGAAGAGGTTCATCGGCGGCAATCGCCAGAGCACGTCGCCCAGCGAAGCTACATCAGGCTTCGCGCATCAGGCAGGCATAATACGGAGGACTTGGAGCGCGAGAAGTTGACCGGGCAGAGGCGGCGCCCGACCGCCCCCCCCCCCCCCCCCCCCCCCGGAATGCTCGCGGCGCCAGGCGAGGTCTATGAATGGGCGAAGATTGATCGCATTGGGCAGATACGCCGCGCGCGACGCGCCGCGGAGAGGCGCGCCTGCACCGCCCGGGCCGTCGCCCCAGGAGAGCTGCTGATTGGGGCCGACAGATGGAACCATTAAGGCGCCCATTCTTGCACCTCGCTCGCATTTTCTGGCGGGCGCAACGGCCTCCTCACATTGACTCGCATGGTCGGGCTTATGCCGTTGATCGCGGCGCGATGGCGCGCGCTCGTTCAGCCCGGGCACGCGGCGCCCAAGGCGAGACGATCTCGCGCTGCTTCGACGCGCCCGGCGCGAGTTTCGCCGGGCAGATGTTGAGGCGCGCCAAGCGACCGCTGCCCGGGGGGCCCGCCCGCGGAGAGCTCCGCGGTCGCTGGCGCGAGGGGGGCTGCCTGCTGGCATTGTCGCTTGCAACGCGCAGATGTAGGGGCGCGCGAGCGTCGCGCGCAGCGACGACCTACGACGGCGCGAGCGCCTTCGCTTGCACCGAGAGAGAGAGAGAGAGAGGGAGAGAGAGAGAGAGATATATATAGAGAGAGAGAGAGAGAGAAAAAAAAAAAAAGAGAGAGAGAGAGAGAGAGAGAGAGAGAGAGAGAACAGAAAGGAGAGAGAGAAGAGAGAGAGAGAGAGAGAGTGAGAGAGAGAGAGAGAGAGATAGAGAGAGAGAGAGAGAGAGAGAGAAAAGGATACAGAGAGAGAGAGAGAGAGAGAGAGAAATAGAGAAGTAGAGAAGGAGAGAAAGGGAGAAATAGAGAGAGAGAGAGAGAGAGGACTGGGACACAATTTGACAAACAAGAGAGAAATCAATCAAAGAGAGAGAGAGAGAGAGAGAGAGAGAGAGAGAGAGAGAGGGCGAGAGAGAGAGAGAGGAAGAGCGGGCGAGAGAAAGAGAGCGAGAGAGAGAGAGAGAGAGAGAGAGAGAGAGAGAGAGAGAGAGAGGGAGGAAGAGAGAGCAAGAAGGAACAGAGAGAGAGAGAGAGAGAGAGCGAGAGAGAGAGAGAGAGAGAGCGCGCATTGCGCGATCGCACAGCGAGCCCTGAGCAGCGCGAATTTCTGCGCGACGCCGCGGAGCGCCCCGCGGCGCGCTCGAACGCGATAGATGGCGAGTGGGACGTGCGGGCCGATGAGGGGGGCCTCCGCGAGGCAGTGGACGGCGGTGGAAGATTCCGTGGGCGCGTTCGCCCCAGGGCCCAGATCTGGTGCGAAACACTAAGACTGGGGTATGTCAGCTACAATCTTCAGCTCAGGATGAGCGCGGCTACGATGGAAGCGCTCGGCGAGGGATTCGGCGCGCTCGTCGGTGATATCTCGCGCCTGCATGCGCGCTCTGGGAAGCCAGCAGCACAGCATGTAGCCACAACCTTAGCATGCATCCGATCTACTGCAAGAGCATCTACAGCGCGGATGACATCACGTGAACAAGCGCAAGACAGCGCGCGTCGTCAACACCGCGGGGATCGGAGCGCGTACGCGCGGCAAGCAGTTGTGCGCGCTGTCATTGGTCAAGGCACTGTCGACCGCGAGACCGGGCCCCGTGGGCCGACGGCGCGCTGTGCGCGGAGCTCAACAAGAGACTTACAGCCGCTCGCGTAGGATGGCGCTCGCTCGGGCTTGCGAGGCACTGGCCGTTGCCGCGCACGTTGAAGAGAATGCCATTCTGGTGTTTTGTGTTTTTAGTGGCAGCGCCTGGTTTGCCAGCTCTTGCACTATCAGAGAAACTATGGATTCAGTGTGCGTCGGGGTTTCGGTTTTCTGCTATACCTGGCGGCCCATAGGGGCCAGACGGATCGCGCGGAGGCGGAGCAGGAAGAGGAGGAGGAGGAGGAGGAGGAGGAAGGGCCATGTGTGGTTGTGGCTCCTCGCGTTTCTCCGGCCTGCCTCTCTCCCCTCCCCCCCACTCCCTCTCTCCCAAAACCCCCCTCCCTCCTCCGCCCCCCGCCCCTCCCCCCGAAATGGGACGAATTGCAACCGAGTGGTCCCAATTCCAACCGTTCGGAGCGAATTGCAACCATACATGGGACCAATTACAACCATGGGATCTTCAGAAATACTACTTTCTTATTCAGAAGTACTTCTTCTTCAGAAGTATTTCTTTCTTCTTCAGAAGTACTTCGATTCCTTAGGGGTCCTTATGATTCCTTAGGACCCCTTAGGATCCTTAGGATTCCTTAGGGTCCTTGGGATCCCTTAGGACCCTTAGGATCAGGATTCCCCCGGATTCCGTCAGGAATCCTTCGGAACATTTGCGAATCCATCGGAATCTTGACAACATCCTTAGGGGAAGGGTGCGCTTTGGGGGGCCTTTTTGGTGTCTCTTTGGGCCACTCTTAAGGCCCTCTTGGGGCCTTTTTGGAGCCCTCCTGGGGCCCTTATTGACTTTTCGTGGCGCCCAAATGAGCCCTAGAAGGGCCAGCGCTCGAGGGCTGCAGGGGGGGCCCGCAGAGTGACGTCCTATGGGGGCTCAGATTGGACCTCGCCATCCCTGGGGGGGGGGCTGCGATCTGCGAAACTGTCGCCACTTTCGAGGGGTGCTGGTGGGTCCAGTGGACTGGCGTCCTACAAGGGGCCCTGAAAGAGCCCGAAACGACAGCAAGAGGGAAAATCAACCGACAAATATTTTTGTTTCTGATGGGGGCGGGAAGAACAACCGAACAATATTTGATTTTTCCGAAGGGGCTGCTTTGGGGGCCTTTTTGGGGCCTTTTGGGCCACTCTTAGGGCCCTCTTGGGGCCTTTTGGGAGCCTTCCTGGGGCCCTTATTTGCTTTTTTTCGGCGCTCATTATAAGCCCTAGAACTCCAACTTTAGAGGGTTGCAAGGGGGGGGGCCCGCAGAGTGACGTCCTATGGGGGCTCAGATTGGACCTCGCCATCCCTGGGGGGGGGGGGCTGCGATCTGCGAAACTGTCGCCAGTTTCGAGGGGTGCTGGTAGGTCCAGTGAACTGGCGTCCTACAAGGGGCCCTAAAAGAGCCCGAAACGGCAGCAAGAGGAAAGAGCAACCGAAACATATTGCATGTTTTGGAAGGGGGCG
>CAUYUJ010011113.1:1675819-1695819 GCA_963575745.1 Prorocentrum cordatum
GGGTTGGGCGAATGCGCCCGCCCATTCACGCAGCGCGGGCAACGCGCGCGATCGCAGCGCACCTCGGTCAAAACAAGCGGTTGGAAGATCCCAACACACTGGCAAAAGCAGTCGGGCGGCACCCTGACTACTAGCTCGGGGGCGCGTGTCCGAACGTAGACTGCGCGAGTGGCTGACGCGGCACACTAAGGATACCTGAGCTCCCCACGGTCGCCGCCAACGGTATGCAGGGCGGCCCCGGGCCAGAATCACGAGCCGAACACCAGGACTAGTTCGTCAGGCCCCTATATGCCGCCGCGCTGGTTCCGGGCAGGCTGCGCTGTCCGGCGGAAGGGGGCGAGGAGGGGGGCAGCAGGCAGACGACGACGAACGCCCGGGCGGGGGGCCAGGGCTGGCGGGGCGGGCGGGCAGGCAGAAGACGGGCCGGGCGGAGACAGCAGGCAGGGAGCAGGAGGAAAGGACAGGGAGGTAAGCAACGAGCAGAACCGAAGGAGGGGGGGGAGGGGGGGGAGGAGGACAAGGAGGAGGGAAAGCAGCGACCGCAATCAGACAGGCCGGGCCAGGGGCCGGGAGAGAAGAGCCACCCGCGACGAGGCCACGGACCCCGCGGCGGCGACCTGGGCGGGGTGGCCGCCCGAGCCCAGCGCGATGCGGCTTGGTGGGGATTGCCCACTGCGGGGTCCATCCACCGCCCCGCCGAGGAAGGGCCGGGCGGCGCGCGGGGGGGTCGCCGGCGCGACGTTGGCGAAAGGGCGCGGGGGGCGCCCGCGCTGCCCAGCAAGGGCGCGGGGGATGCGCGGGGGGCGCTAGATAACGCCGGGGGCGCCTCGCACGGCGTCTGCCGCGGAAGCCGCCGCGGCCGCGGCTAGGCGGGCTGCTGCCACCTCCGCCCCTCCAGACTGGGTCTGGAGGCGCCGCGACACCGCCCGCGCGTTCTCCCCGTGCAGGGATACGGAAAGTCGCCGAGCGCGTTGGTCCGCAACCAGTGCGGCGTTTTTCCCGGTGGCGTCAGCCACCCGCTTGGCCAGGACCCCGAAGACCTTGCGTGCCTCGCGGCCCCGCCCGCCGCCGTGGGCTTCCACCAACATAGGGAGGAAGGTGAAGCCCTGTGCTGCGCAGAGCCGCGCGGTGTCCTGGTGCTGCCTCCTGAGCTCCTCGCACCGCTCCGTCGCTGCGCTTGACGAAGCGACTGACGCGGCGAGGAGATCGGCGCGCAACCTTGACGCGGCGGCAAAGTCCCAGGCGGCCGCCGTCCCGTTGCGCCACCGCGGCAAATAGACGTCGGCAGGGCGGCGGCCGTTGTCGTCCACCTGGGCCCCGCCCTGCTCGCCCCCGGGGGTGGCCTCCCAGGCGGGGCGCAGGGGCGGCAGACCCGGGCGCTCCAACTCCGCCCCAGCGTGGCCGGCGGCCAGGGCGTCGAAGAAGGCCCGGTTGCGCAGGGCGTCGTGGCGTCTGGCTCGGTCGCCGCGGCAGGCGCAGAGCAAGGCGCGGTCGCAGAAGACGCCCATCATCGCGTCACAGGCTGGGCAGAAGCACTCCTCCTGTAGGAGCTGGACTCGCAGCCGCCTCTGCAGGCCGACCTGCATGAGGCCGCGCCGGGAAGGCGGTGCCGGCGGCCTCGCATGGCGGCGCCTGGAGCCATGCGGCCGCGCCCGGGGCTAGCACCAGAGAGAGGCGCGCCTTGCTGGCCAGGGTGGGGCCCGCCAAAAGTCCGTCGAGCGAGGCGCTGCCCACCGCGTCGGAGAGGGCCTTCGGGTTGCCGTGGTGCGCGTGGTCGAACACCACCTGGTCGGCGCCCCGCACGGCTGCAGTGTGGGCCTGCACCGCAGCCGCCAGGCTACCTCCGTCGCGGTCGGGGTTGTTAGAGTAGCCGGGGTAGAGCTGCCGACAGAGGTCGGTGCTCTTCGTTCTGGAAGCGATGTAGGCGGCGGCGGCGTGCTTCGCGGCAGAGCGCAGGCCAAATCCTCCCTTGTTGAGCTTGAGCTGAGCCTGCTGCCAAGAAGCGTCGGAGGGCGAGCAGCCGCTCAGTTGCTCGAGGCAGGCCAGGGCAGCGTCGCCCATGGCCAGCAGGGAGGCGGCGTGCGCGGTGGGCGGCACCACGCGCGCGGAGTAGCCCAGCTTGCAGAAAGAGGCGCGCTGGCGCAGGAGGTGCAGCGCGACCTGCGCGTTTTCGAGCCCCCCCCAAAGCTTCCAGCAGGGCGGTGGTTCTCGCGACCCGTTGCTTGGTGTGCTCCGCGCAGAAGTCCGCGTCTCCCACTGGCGCGCCGAGCAGCTCGAAGCTGCGATCGGTGCGGAGGCGGAGGCCCGGCGGGAAGCCGTCCGGAGACTCGTCGGAGGCGTCTCCGCCAGCGGGGGCCACCTCGCACTTGCCCAGGCCAGTGCTCAGCCAGAGCTCTCCATATACAGAAAGACAGCACCGCATCAGCAGCGCTTAAACACGTTTCAGATTGACAAGCCCTCACCACGCTCACGGCTAGAGCAGGTACACGCGCATGATCGGCCACCTAGGGGCACGTCGCGCACGAGGAGGAGGGGGGGGACACAGCAGAGTATTGCGAAGACCTTACGGCCGGCGCCGCCGACCTTGGGAACGGCGAAAATGACAACGATGGGGGGGGGCATGCGGGTGGAGGAGGATGAGTGGGAGGTGGAGGAAGGGGGGAGGAGGTGGATGAGGGAGGAGGAGGAGGAGGAGGAGGAGGAGGAGGAGGAGGAGGAGGGGGGAGAAGGATGTGGAGGAGAAGCAAGAGAAGGATAAGGAGGCAGAAGAGAGCAGGAGGAGGGGGAACAGAGGTGGAGGAGGAGGAAAAGGAGGAGGAGGAGGAGGAGGAGGAGGAGGAGGAGGAAGAGGAGGAGGCCAGAGGCTTTCTTGGGACAGCCTGGGGCTTTCTTAAGGCCGTATTGGGCCGTCCAGGGTTCCTCTTGCGCCGTCTCGTGGCAGTCTTGGAGGCCTCCTGGGCAATTTGGGGCTCTCCTGGGCTGTCTTGGGGCAATAGTGGAGGCTTCTTGTGCCGGTCTGAGCTGACGGAAGCCCGGAGCGAAAATCTTTCAATACCTTAAGGAGATTGCTGATGTTCGCTTTCTTTCGTGTACTCCAGAGGGTCCGGTTGGAGCCCTCTTGGGCTGTCTTGGGCCATCTTGGTGGTCTTGGTGGCCTCCGAAGGCCTTCGTGGGCTAGTTTGGGGCTCTTTTGGCGCGGTCCTGGGCCATCTAAGGCCCCTCTTGCACCGTCTTGGTGCCGTCTTGGAGGCCTCTTGGGTCATTCCGGGGGTCTGTTGGGCCGTTTTGGAGCAATCTTGGAGGCTTCTAGGGCCGTCTTGAGCACGGATGTTCGTAGCGAGAATCGTTCAAAAACCGTTTAGGCAATCAGTGATGTTTGTTTTTTTTTCGGGCCTTCTGGGGGATCCTTTTGGAGCTCTCTTGGGCGGTTTTGATGGCTTCTTGGGCCGCCTTGAGGTCATCTTGGGCCGTCGTGCCGTCTTAGAGCCATCGCTCTTTCGGGGCCATCGTGTCCCTCGTGGAGACTCTTTGAAAGCCACTTTGGGGGAATAGTGGCCGGCTTGGCGGCCATCTGGCAGGTCTTGGAGACGTCTTGTGGCCGTCTTGCGGCCCTCTCGGGCTGTCTTGGGGCCATCGTGGAGGCGTCTTGGGCGTTCCTGGGGCGATTTTGGGGGTTTCTTGAGCCATCTCAGGCCGTCTCCAGGCCAACAAGGAGCGAATCTCGAGAAGCATTGGAAAACATAAGGAACATCGATGTGCTTCGTTTCTTCGGGCCTTCCAGGAGATGTCCTTGGAAATTTGTTCGGTTGTCTGGGAAGACCTCTGGCGTGGGTGAGACTCCTGAGGAATGCGTGCTGGTGTGTGTTTCGAACGCTCTCGTGGGCCGGTGTGGGGCAGTGTGGGGCATCTTTGAGGCTTGAGGGCCTTGGGGCTGGGGGCGCTGTGGCCCGTAATGGGGCCCTCGTGGACCGTTTTAGGACTCTGTTGGAGGCTTCTTGTGGCGTCTCGGGGCGATCTTGGGGGCCTGTGGGGTTGTCTGGGAGTTTCGGGGAGCGAAAGAATCGAGAACGCAAGAATCTGTGGAAACAGACGAGAAACAAAGGATTTTGTTTGTTTGGGCATTTGTCGGATTGCGCCTGGAGGCATTTTGCGCCGTCTTGCAGGCCTATGTGGCCGTCCAGAGGCTGCGAAGGCGTCTTGCACAGATCGTGCGGCGATGCAACGTTTTCTTGAACTGTCTTGAAGGCGTCTTGGGGCTTCGCTCGTCCAGAGGCCTTTTTGAGCTCCGGGACCCGTCCCTGAAGGGGAACGACCACGGTGGCGGCAGCGGTAGCAACGACGACGCTGATGCGGGTTGAGTCCTCAGGGGTGCTTCTTGGGGTCTCTCCGAGCGCTCTCGAAGGCCTCTGGGGGGCAGTTTGGGGGCCCCTTGGGAGCCTCTTGGTGCCTCTTGGGGCTGCTTCGGGGCCTCTTGGGGGCCTCTTGGGGCTGAGGGTTCGAAATGTCCATTCGGGCCCCCCGTCTGGGCACTCTCCTGGAGCCGTCTTGGGGGCCTCTTGGAGGCGTCTTGGGCCGTCTTGGGGCCGTCTTCGGCCGTCGGCGCGAAGCGGAAGAGGCAAGAACGCCAAAATCTTTCAATAACGTATGTGAAATCCATGAGTTTTGCCTCTTGGGGCTCTCGTAGGAAAGCTCCTGGAGGCCTCTTGGGTCGCTTTGCAGGCCTCTTGGGCCGTCTGGAGGCCGTCGAGGTGTCTTGGACAGATCGTTCGGCGATTCCGGGTTTCTTTGGACTGTCTTTGGGGACCTTTTGGGGCACTCTTGGTCCGTCTTGGGGCTTTTTTGGGGCTCTGGGATTCCCGGGGGACCCCCCCCGGGACCTCCCCCCGGGAACCCATCCCGGGACCCTCCCCCGGGACCCCCCCCCAGGACCCCCGCCCAGGGACCCCCCCCCCGGCGGGGAAGGGATCGAAGTGAAGGGGCTTCCCTTCGACTCAATTACGACGTTTCTCAACTTCGTTTTGGCTGGCGCGCTGAGGAGGTCCCTGCGAAAGGGGGGGAGCTTCGACGAGCCCAGGGGAAGGGGGAGGCAAAGAAAGGGGACGACAGAGACGACGACCAACGAATGACGGAGATGACGACTTGAACGGAGAAGCCCGTCACACACGCCGACAGGGTCGGCGGATTTATGCACGCGCGAATCGCACGATGGCACGACTTGCGGCACCACCTCCCCCACCATGAAGAGCCTGAACGCACGCGTCGCGTTCGCTCATCAGCTTCGAAACGGATCGGCGCGCGCCGTTTGTGCATTTGCACGCGAGGCATCATGGCTTAGTCGCGCGTGGCAAATAGCGCGCAACGCGCCGTGGAAGTGCCCTGCCCGCTCCGCATCCTTCAAGGCCCGGCCCTGGCCTGATCCACCACCATGCACGCGCGGGCATTGTGGCACCGAGCGCCGCGAACTACGCGCGCATCTGCAGCACGCGCGGGAGCAAGCACCAGGGCCCACAGCTGAAGATGCACCCAGCGGGGTGGATGCTGACAGCGCATGGAGTCCGCCCGTGGTCCGACACCATCGACGCAGCAGGCGCCACCACCGCAGCGGGCTCGACAGGGGCAGGAGCACTTGGACCCCAGCCTCGCCGAGCGAATGCTGGTCGTGGATGGCCAGCCGACAGCGACCAGACAAACGTTCCAGTGGGCGGCGCTCATCGGCACGCAGCTGGCCCGACAATTGGCTGGATCGGCATGGGATTCCCTGATTCGAGAACTGCCAGCGACGGAGGACGCGATGGACACGGGGACCGCCCGCGCGGAGAAAGGCGCGGGGGGGGACAAGGAGACGGGCAGCCCACATACATATATCGCGGCGGCCTCTTAATTGGGTTGGGCAAATGGGAAAAGCCGAGCCCATCCAAAGAGATTGTCGTCATGGTCGATATTCGCGTGAATCACATGCGGCGCCTGCACGTTGGAGACATGATGCCACACTTCCGAGTCGCGGCAGCCTGCTCGGAGTCAGCCCGCGCGCGGACATGGAGCTCGCGGCAGCCGCCGACAAAGCGTGGGAGCAGATGGCGAACAGAGCCTTGCCGCCGATAAAGCCCGAACCGATCGCAATCCAGCAGTTTTCGCCATGCGGTCCACCAGGTGGAGGCACTCCTAGGCGGCAAGCCCGCGCAGGGGTTGGCGCCGCCGGCTGCGTCGGAGAGGGCGCTGCATAACCAGCTCCGAGAGCGCCAGCAGCTACGAGGTATCCATCAGCGAACATAGAAGGACCCCGCCGACAGGATGAGAAGGCAGGTGCCAGCGCTAGTGAGACCTTAAGAAGAATCGGCTTGAATATATTGCTGGGCACCTGCGGGACAGACGAGGGGCTCGTCCCTTGATTTGTGTCGAACAGGTGGTGGGCCATCGCGTTTGTGGGCTTGTCTCTTGAGAGATTTCAAACATGTGCGAGGCATTGTTCTAGTGGGAGCGTTTCCTGCTATATGCGAAAAATGTGTTTGGCCTTCGCGCTGGTGGTACCGTCTTTTGATACAGTTCAAACACGAGCTGGGCCATCGAATCTGGCGGGCGTACCTTATGACACAAGTCAAACGTGTGCTGGGCCATCGAACTGGCGGGCCTGTCGCTTGATTTATTTCACACATGTGCTTGGCCAGCAAATCTGGTGGGCGTACCTCATAGCACATGTCAAACATGTGCTGGGCCATAGATTTGGCGGGCCTGCCGCTTGTTATATTTCAAACGTGCGCTGGGCCAGCGCACTTGTGGTCCCTGCTTATTGATACATTTTAAACACGTGCGGGGGCATCGCCCCAGTGGGAGCGTTTCCTGATATTTTATGTCAAGCATGCGTTGGGTCTTCTGCGCGGTGGGAATGTCGCAGCATGATCACTAGCGCTGCCCGCCCGCCCCTTCGTTGAGCGCATCGGCACCTCCGCCGTGACTCTTGGCACGTTCTGTCAAACGAACGCGAGTGCAGCGCATGTGCGCATTCAGCATATCGGTACAGTTGCTGTGAGCACGCATGCACGCCGTATCCATGTATAGCATGTTGAGCACTTCGGCGGAGTTGTAAAATATGCCCTGGCGGCTTCAAAGCACTGCGCCTGAACTGACGGCCGGCGTCTTTGGGTGGTGAGCCAAGGTGATTCGCCACCTCTTTCTATGACACTTCGAAGGACCGAGACGGCCTAGAGGCGGGCGAGGGGCCTAATTTTCTGTAGGCCACCATGGCTCCCTCAGGCGCCACTGCCGCTTCGCAGTGAACAGAACCAACAGCAAAATAGGACGCTGACAGGCGCCCACCCCGCCAGGCCTGTATTCCTCCGCGCTGGCGCCGAACAGTTGCCGAGGTCGTTCGCTCGCTCGTCCTTCCGCTCCTCCTCTTCTTCCTCCTCCCCCTCCTCCTCGGCCTTCCCCTGCTCGTTTCTCCCCGCCCAATGCTCCCTCTGGCCGCTCCGCCTGGCGAGGGTGTGAGGGGCGGGACGGGGGTCGACATCAAGCGTGGCCTTGCCGTTTTCGGGTTCATCTCTCGGGAGGAGGCTGAGTCTCTCGGCACTCGGGCGCGGGAGCGCCGACGGCTGGTTGCGCCGCCTCCCGAGGACCTCGACTCCTAACTGGTTTGGAGTGGTGTTTGCTGCATGCCGAATGCCGTAGCCCCTTTTTATATCGTTGCCGAGATCCTCCCCCTCCTGCTCCTGCTTCTTCTCCTACTCCTCCTCCGCCTCCTCATCCTCCTCTTTCTCCCCCTTTATCCCGCCTCCCCAGCCTTCCTCCTCCTCATCCTCCTTTTCCTCCTCCTCCTCCTCCTCCTCATCATCATCATCATCATCACCATCAGCATCCCCATCCGCATCATCATCATCATCATCATCATCATCATCAGCATCATCATCATCATCATCATCATCATCATCATCATCATCATCAGCATCCCCTCATCATCCTTCTCCTCCTCCCCCTCCCCCTTTTCCTCCTCCCTCCTGAAGCTGACGCTGTGAACTGCGACTTTCATAATCCAACCGAGCGGAGCCTTACCCCCTTCTCCCAAAGTAACAGTGCTCTACTGTGTCCTCTTCTCCCTCCTCCTCCTCCTCTTCAGTAGCAGCGCGTCACCACCAGCATCATCCTCACCCTCCTCAACAACATCATCATGAGCATCAGCAGTATCGTCATGACAGTTGCCCATCCTCACCATCGCCATCATCATCACCATCACCATCAGCATCATCACCATCATCATCGTTATCATAACCGCGGTAAGCATACACACCATCATTCATATCATCATCCTCGCCAACATCATCAGGAGCAGTAGCATCAGCATCACCATCAGCACCATGAGCAGCAGCAACATCATCAGCATCATCATCATCCCCAGACCTCCTCCGGGCTGACAGGATTGATGCTCAAGCTGTTCGTGGCATTTGGGTTTCTTCCCCACGCGGCGTTCTTGGAGCCTCTGTGCAGACCTCGCAGGAGCCCCAGGGGCTTCTGGGGAGTCCAGACCTCGGGCGGATGGACACAAATGCGAGGACGGCTGGGGGGTTGCAGCTCGGTCCTTTCCGGGGGCGACCAATCGGGGTGAGATGAATAGGGACGAGGGATACCGGCTACCAGGGCAGGGGCCATGATATCTCCCCATGTGTCATGGCCCTTCTTTATTTTTCAGTACTTCCCCCGGTCCCCCCCTCGTCCGCGCACATACCTCGGGCCATGATTTGCGAACCCTTCTTTTGGACCCCCCTCTTGGAGGCCCCCGATCCTCTGTTGGCACCCCAAGATAAGTTCGAGGCTCAACGGGGGCGACGGCGACGACGACGACGACGACGACCCCCGCGCGCGCGGGGGCAGCAGTGGGGGTAAGAGGGGAAGGATGAGAGGGATGAGGATGAGGGTGGAGGAGGAAGGGGGGACGGGAAGGGGCCAGGAAGAGAACATGTGTGAGGAGATGGAGGGTTGGAGGGGGGAGGGAAAAGCGTCCACCTAGATCGTAGATCCACCCAGACAGACGCCGCGATCAATTCACAGCGTGGACCGCAGAGGTCTGGACCCCTTCCCATGGGGCCAGTTTCGCACCCCACACCGTTTGTGTTGACGGCCTTGCGGCCTGCCTGGTATAAGGGCCCCCAGAAGCTGAAGATTGCCGAAAATTGCCCGTCGTGTTTTCCCGCAGCTAGAGGAGGAGGTCTCGGCTGGTCGAGTGTTCTCTTTCTGTCCAATTGTCTTCGCCCCTCTAGTCACTTGCGTTGCACGCGCTGGTTGTATGCGCGCTCGGCTGCACGAGCCAGTGACAGATAAGGTACAAACTCGGGCGGCACTGGCCTACACCGCTTAGTAGCCTCGCTTGGGAAGCGCATTCGAGCTTCGATCGCGGCCTTGCTGCAGCCCACAAGTGTGCTGGAGCATGTGGGATGTCAAGCGGCGCGTCGAGCGGCGGCGGCGGCGGCCACGGAGCAGCGGCGGCGGCGACTGCCCAGGAGCAGCGGCGGCGGAGCCGCTCCCGGCGCGGCGGGGAGCGCCGGGACCCGCGCGAGCGCCGAGACGCCGCGGGCCTAATGGCGCCCCTTGCAGTACGGTCGGCAACGTTTCGATAGCGTGATGCTCCTTCCGTTTTGGCCTACCACGCTCCGGCGCGACGCGCTATCCACGCTCCAATCCCCAAGCGTCCACGTCCCGAGCCTTTTTGAGCCTCCCGCCCTGCGGAGCGGAGCGAACGCTATCCCCTTGCAGGGCATGGCGTGTCGCCGCGGTCAGCGCGGCACGCTATGCAAGAGTCCATGATCGTAGGCACGAATAGGAGACGGAGACTGGCCCGTCACTAGGTGCCCACAGAAGTTGCTGTCTTAGCCCCCTGTCCCAGGGGGGGGGGCACAGACGCCCTGCGGCACCTCAGGAAACGCCAAGCTCGGCGACGAATGTGCCCAAATATGTATTACAGGTAGGTTTCTTACCGTCGAAAGAAAGCTGGAAGGCTCGGCTAGGCCATTTTCCTCTCCACGGCGGCCAATCGTCCCCGCAGCAGCTTGCTGGAGATCGCACCGTGTCCCGGAAGCGTTTTCCTGCTCGCCCACATCGGGGAACAAGTTATGACATAGACATGAACTGTCGGAGGTCCGCGCAGATATCTTGGACCTGCTCTGGACACCCCTCTTTGGAACGCGAAGCGCGCCAGGGGCGGCGCCAGGGGCGCCGCCAGGGAACCCAGTGCCGACCCAAGAAACCGTCGCGGGCCTCCGAGAGTTGATTGTACCAGGTTATGTCATTCCCAATCATCCTATGGTGTTGGGTCTTCGTTTTGAAGTGACAACGCCCCGCGTTTTCCTTCCTCGTTCCTCCTTCCTGTCTCCTCCCCCTCCTCATCATCCTCCTCCGCCTCATCCTCCTAGGAACTGCTGTGGTTCTCAGCGCAGCAGGAGTTCCCACCACAACTGCCACACCGTACATCCCATGGGTGAAAGTCAATAGCATGCGGGGCGGTGGGCCTAGACTGGCCTGGTGTACCTATTATCCCTTACTTCCACCCTCAGGGATGTATATCCTGATGGTTCTCCGATTCGTTGCTCACAATGTGGAATGGGCAGACTACACAAGGCTGGAAGAATGATCGAATCTTGCACCGAGTGTCCACATAATGCTGCTCAACGGCACGGGACGTGCAGGTATGAAGGATGAGGACATGCTTCATATGATGCTCCCCAAACACACGTGTATGCTATTTGGTTCTAAGAATTCCGGATGGTTCAACCGCTCATGCGGATTAGCTGTGCCGTGTAACGCCAGATTGAACGGCACTTTGCATCAGACGCAGTTCCCACCAATATCGAGAATAATTGCAGGACGTATCGCCATGACAAGGTTTCGCAAGGGATCTACAACACTGGCCTTCTTTCCAGTAGTTCTCCCACCGAAGGGAACCACACCATCCGTATTGAAAGAGGCGGTTGACAAGTACATGGCGTGTTTCACAAAGACGGTTGACAAGTTCGGACCTCAGTGCCTCGCCATCATGGGCGGAGAATTGGACGGTTCTGTTGGCGCACGCAGGGACCCCAATGTGCGCAAATATTTTCGGGCAGACGATCTGGAGACCGCAGTCTCCCAGCGAGTTCCTGACGCCCTCGAGGAGGACCATTTCTCCGTGGGAAGCAGCTTCTGGGGCACTGGACCGACGTACTACAATGATAATGCCAGCAGCAAGATCGACAATTACATTATCCCGACGGCGTGCCTGCCACAATGCGAACCTTACGAGTGCTTGGAAGGAGACTCCAAGGGCGCATCACCACACTCCCGCAGGATCACTTACTTCTACTGATGGAGATTGACACTCGTGTGGGGGAAAGCGGGGGTGTGAACGGCGGGTGGGATTTGCTGCGGGAGTGCATCCACAAAGCTTGGTCAAGATCTCCCCCCCCAGGCGAGCACCCGTCCAAAAAAACACGAGTACATGCGCAGCGATAGAGAATTGCATTCATCATGCAGCGTGACGCGTGCTAACCTTCGAGAGCGGTTCGGAAATTTACCGAGCGAGGCGTTTGACGAGGCCGAACCGCATCAATCATAATAAAGTGCTATATGCACCCGCTTGGGCACACCCACTCGCGCGTTGCAAGCAGCCCGCAGACGCCATGCCTTCAAGGGGCGCGTTGAGACGATTGGGGAGCTGGAACAAGCCCGGAAGCGACGCGGCTGGTTCCAAGTTCGCAGTCTCAAGTAATCTTTTTTCAGGCACTGGGCGAGGACCGAAGAAGCGCTTCACATTCGGGACCCAGCAGAGCATGACTATCGACGACGCTACCAGCGGGCTCGCTCAAAAAGCTGAAGACGGCGGACTTGGAGCAATACCCGTGGACTGGACAGAGATGACAGCGGATTATCAAGTCCACCCCGAACTCACTGCCCCAGGACTTGCAATGGACCAAGCACGGAATGGTCGCCTCGGTCATATAAAGTACCTCAGGCATGCCCCGAAACGCAGGGCATGTCCAGCTTGGGGGGTCACTTCAGAAGCGCTGCTCATGGCGATCGAGAGGAAAACGTACTCGCACGCGCTCTTAAAGCCAAAGCACAACGGAGCGCGCGGCATAGAGGGGAAGATGCTACTGCGCTGCGACGATGCTTTCGCGATGGGTCTCTATGGCCAGCTCTTGAAGCGCACGAAAAGGCCAATGCTTAAATACTACGCGCACGGGGGGGTGCGTAGTCGTCGCCGGGGGGGCTGCCTTCTAGCATTGTCGCCTGCAGATTGGGAGGTGCAGGGGTGCGCGGGCTTCGCGCGCGCTGGCGAACTGCGACAGGTCGAACGATTTCGCCTGCCCGCCCCGCGAGTGCGCGCACGCGCTGCGCGAGAGCACAGCGCAGCCCGATCGGCAGAACTACTTGCGCGCAGCCATCGAGAACGCCACAGTACATGTGAGAGCCATAGAAAGACTATGGGGGCCGATCGGGCGACTTCTATTGGACGCTCATTGGCGGCAGCTGGTTTCGTCGACGCTTTCGCCCCTGGGACCGAGACGCGGCGCGAGAAGCTACGAAAGAGGGGTTTCAGCTACCAGTTATTCACAGGGCGTAGCATTATATTTCGCAAGCCAGTAGATATTGGAGTCGGCTCCTTCATCGATGGCGCATCGCGCTTGCATGTTCGCCCGCGTAAGTTTGCATCACAGCGCAACGCAGCACAGCTCAATCACGCAACTGGCCCACAACGCGAACAGGCACTCACGACGGGACATCATCTCAACGAGCATAAGACCGCGCGCATCGCGAACGCCGATGGGGCAGGGGGCTCTCGCGCGCGCCAAGCAGATATGCGCGCCGTCTCTGGCCGAAGGCACAGTCGACAGCGGGGCAAGGCTCCGCGGCTTTATTTCCCCGTTCGATGGCGCGCTGCGCACCGAGTTGACAGGCGGAAATATTGCAGCACGGGCAGGGTGGCGGCCACCCCGGCCGCGCTTGGCATCAACCGCTCCCACGCGGGCTGAAGCGGATGCTCTTTTTGAGTTTCGTACGCGCGGCTGCTATTTCGGGATTGGATTGGCATCTGTGCCCCCAGAAGAGTGCACTGATCGACTGGGCAGCGCGATTGGGAAAATGATTCGCGGTCTGATGAAAGGAACGGCGGCGGCCACCACAGAGGGCGGCCGCGCTCGCACGATGTCCCCAGATCGGTGTTCTCCTGCCGGGGCATCTCGCCCGCAGCCGTCGAGCTCCAGTTGCAACGTGTCAGATGGGCCAGGGGCATTGTCATGGAGCCCGCCGAACCGCGAGCACGTCACCATTGGAGTCTTCGGGGCGACACGACGGGATGAATGCGTCAAGCGCCGCCGTGTAGACAGCGCGGGCAAGGCGCGCGAGCATGGCGCGCCCTGGGCAAGACAGCGGCTGGCAGATCTAAACACAATTGCCAAAGCCACAGAGATGCATTGAGACGCCTGTTTCCAGCCAGGTCCACGGAGTTCGGCCGAATCTAGATTGCACGCGCGGATGGCGCGACGCGCAAAACATCACGGAGCAATTTGCAGACAGCGGAACAGCAGCAGTACTTAAGAAGTTTGATATTGGCCAGCCTGTTCCACGCACGCGGCAAGAGCGAGTGCGCGACGGCGAACTCAGAGCACGAGGACACGCCACGCGCGACGCCGAGGAGGAATGCGAGCGGGAGTTCTCGTGCACGCACGAGATGCGCGACGGCGCAGCATGTGGAACCATTTCCCAATGTTGAAGGCCATGGATGCTCGCGTCACGCTCGCTCGCCAGCTTCGAAACGAATACTCACTCGCAATATGTATCAATGCATGTCCGCGGTGCCAGGTACCATGGTCTAGCGAGGCCTCGCGTTTGAGACGTGTCTGGCCCATTGCGGCCAAGACGCCAAGAAAGTGCCCTGCTCGTTCTGTGTCCTTCGGCTTTCGGCCCGAGCCTGGCCCGCCGTGCGCTCGCGGTCACTGCGGCATTGCGCATCAGGAACTGCACGCACGCACTTGCGGCACGCGCAAGAGCACGTGCCAGGGCCAGAAGCTGAAGATGCACCCAGCAGGACGGGCGATGACAGCATCGGGGGTCCGCCCGAGATCGGACACGCTCGACGCAGCTGGCGCCGCTGCTGCTGCCCCCCCCCCCCCCCACCCCCCACACGCACACGCACACACACGCGCGCGCGCACGCGCGCGCACGCGCGCGCACGCACGCGCGCACAGCGAGCGCGACAGGGAGCAGCGGCACCAGGTTGACACCGACAACGCCGCGCGAATGTTTGGCTTGGACTGCCGGTCGAGACCGACGAGGCGACGACGCTCCAGATGGCCGCTCTCAACAACGCGCGGATGCCGAGGCACCTGGCGGGCTCGGTCTGGGACTTCCATTTGGCCTCGCAGAACGCGGCGACGGACCAGGGCGCGGAGATGGGGACTGCCTACGCCGAGAAGGCCAAGGCAGGAGAGAAGGACCCGGGCAGCCCGCATACACATATCGCGGCCGCCTTCTTCGGAGGACCAGCGCAGTCGGATTCGCCGAGCCCGTCGAAAGAGATCCTGGGCACTTTCGCAATTTGGGCGAACAGGATGCCGCGCGGGCACGCGGGCGACTTGACGCCGTTCTCTCGCGCCAAGGCAGAGCGCAGCGAGAAGGGGCAGCCGAAGATGCACATGGTGCAGCTCATGCGCAATGCTCTCGCAGTCAGCCCGTTCATGGACGCGTCGGTCATCGCAGCAGTCAAGAAGGCACGGGGGCAGAGCACAGGCGGATCCAACAGAGAGCAGATCATGCCGCCGCCGATCACGATCCAGCAGTTTCGTCACGCAGTTTATCAAGCCATTCTGCACGTGGGTGGCAAGACAGTTCAGAGGTCAGCCCCACCAAGCGCGCTGGAGAGGGCAATTCCGAACCAGCTTCGGGCGCGCCAGGTGTGAGATATGCAGTTGTGACCGTAAAATGACTTCGCAGATAAGCCAAAAGGGAAGCACGTGAGCCAGAGGTATGCTGAAAGGCAGGGGATTACAATAGCGCGTGGTGTTTTCCCCAACCAGCTACATCACGCTCACCAACTACGTACGCAGGAAGACTCCGACTGCGTGAATATCGTTGATTTAATGGTGACAAGTGTAGTTCCACTCCAGCGGCTACGGCGACTGGCGGAGATAGGTATTCACAACATCCGTCTAGGACTTTCAGATGAAGCTCATCTTCAATTCCCCGCTTGGCTAGTACGGCTAGGATTATTCCTTCTCGGGGCACGTGAGCGTAGCTATTAATGCACAGCGCACTGTTGGCTAACGCTCAGTGGTCTCGAAAACATGCACGTTTGTACCTCGTACAGCACAGTGAGCACGCGATGCGCATAATACCCTTATGTTTGTGCCCTAGCGTCCACTGAGCACGTAACTATTCGTATGTTTGCAGGTTACGGGAGGTTTGAACCTAAAGTTTCGCTTTGTCTTCTTGCAAAACCTCTGGGGTTTGAGACGGCCTAGGGCCGACGAGTCGGCCCGACCGACTCGCCCAATCTCCTCAAGGTTCCCACGGGCTCCCACAGGCGCCCCACCGCCTCGCCCGAAGACAAAACCATCAGCAATTCAGGACGCTGACAGGCGCCCAACCTTGTCAGGCCCGTGCCCGATACGCCGAAGCCGAACTGCTGCCGAGGTCGCTCGATCGTTCGCTCCTTATCCTCCTCCCCCTTCTCTCCTCCTCCTCCCCCTCCACACACGCTTCGTGGCCCCACAGGGAGCTTTACCGAAGGCCCCCGTGGCTGCGTTCGCATGCGGTTCCACTCTTTTTTTTTGCACACTCACACACGCACCGGTTTCGTGGTCCCATAGGGGGGCTCCACCGAAAGCCCCAGTGGTTGCGTTCGCATGCGCGTCCACTCCAATGTGTAGGAAACCCCACCGAAGGCCACAGCGGTTTCGTTCGCATGCGGTCTTCCCCCTATTTCGGTATACCCCTCACACGCCTCGTGGCCCCAGAAAGAACTCCACCGAAGGCCCCAACGGCTGTGTTCGCATGCGGTTCCACCCCGGATTCCGGCACACCTCTTACACGCTTCGTGGCCTCATAGGGGCTCCACCGAAGGCCCCGATGGCTGCGTTCGCATGCGGTTCCACCCTGCATTTCGGCACACCCCTCACACGTTGCGTGGCCCCACAGGGAGCTCCACCGAAGGCCCCAGTGGCTGCGTTCGCATGCGGTTCCACTCCCATTTCGGCAGACCACTTACACGGTCCGTGGCCCCACCAGGAACTCCACCGAAGGCCCCAGTGGCTGCGTTCGCATGCGGTTCCGCCGCCCATGTCGGCACACCCCTCACCACTTTTCGTGGCCCCATAGGGAGCTCCACCGAAGGCCCCAGTGGCTGCGTTCGCATGAGGTTCCACACCCATTTTTGGCGCGTGAACACATGCAGTCAAACACACACACACACACACACACACACACACACACACACACACATACATACACACACAGGCTCGGTGGCCCCATAGGGGGCTCCACCGAAGGCCCCTGTGGCTGCGATCGCATGCGGTTCCACCCTGCATTTCGGCACACCCGTCGGACGCGCCGTGGCCCCATAGGGGGGCTCCACCGAAGGCCCCTGTGGCTGCGTTCGCATGCGGGCCCACCACCATTCCCGCACACCCCAACCACACGTTCCGTGGCCCCACAGGGAGCTCCACCGAAGGCCCCAGTGGCCGCGTTCGCATGCGGTTCCACCTCCATGTCGGCACACCCTTCACACGTTCCGTGGCCCCATAGGAAGCTCCACCAACGGCCCCAGCGGCTGCGTTCGCATGAGGTTCCACTCCAGATTTGGGCACCTCCTTTAAACGCTTCGTGGCCCCATAGGGGGGCTCCACCGAAGGTCTCAGTGGCTGCGTTCGCATACGGTTCCACCGCCATTTCGGCACACCCCTCACACGTTCCGTGGCCCCATAGGGAGCTCCACCAACGGCCCAGTTGGCTGCGTTCGCATGCGGTTCCACCCCAGATTTCGCCACACCCTTCACACGCTTCGTGGCCCCATAGGGCGCTCCACCGAAGGCCACAGCGGCTGCATTCGCATGAGGTTCCACCCCCATTTCGGCACATCCCTCACACCTTTCGTTGCCCCATAGTGGGCTCCACCGAAGGCCCCAGTGGCTGCGTTCGCATGCGGTTCTACCCCCATTTTTGGCGCGCGCGCACACACAGGTTTCGTGGCCCCATACGGAGCCCCACCGAAGGCCACGGCGGCTTTGTTCGCATGCGGTTCCACCTCGGATTTCGGCACACCCCTCACACACTTCGTGGCCCCATAGGGAGCTCTACCTTGAAGGCCCCAGTGGCTGCGTTCGCATGCGGTTCCACTCCCATTTCGACACACTCCTCACACGCTTCGTGGCCCCGTAGGGATAGGGAGCTCCACCGAAGACCCAAGTGGCTGCGTTCGCATGCGGTTCCAACCCCCATTTCGGCACACTCCTCACACGCTTCGTGGCCCCATAGGGAGCTCCACCAACGGCCCCAGCGGCTGCGTTCGCATGAGGTTCCACTCCAGAGTTCGGCACACCCGTCACACGCTTCGTGGCCCCATAGGGAGCTCCACCGAAGGCCACATTGGCTGCGTTGGCATGCGGTAGTCAGCCGTCGGATGTCGGCCTGGCGGCGCTCCAGGCGCTCGTGCCCTCGACGCAACGGTAGAGAACATCGAAGTATCTGGCCTTTTTCCGCGCGGCTGGGTCCGCCTCGGGATCCTGTCAGGGGCAATGTCGGGGGGGGGGGGGGGATAAGCTCAGGGAGGGGACTTTCGGGGGTTGACATGTTCGTATGTTCTCGGCGGTTTTCCAGCTTCGCCCGGATCGTCCCGAACGCCCACTGGCGAGCTGCAGAAACCAGATGGGCAATGACAGGGGGAGTAGGCTCAGGGGGGGGCGCATGGACCCCCAATCGCCCACTCATCGCTGATAGGGGTCCAATCGCCCAGCCCGCCCAGGAACGTACGGATTCGATATCGAGAGCCTATCGCCGATCTACCCGCGATGTTCCTGCCCCCAACTGAACCAGGCCCCCCCTGAATCAAAGACCAATTACCGACCGTAATACCAGTTCTACAAGGCGGAATTCGGCAAGCCAGCCGTCGTCGTCGGCGTCTTCTTGGTCGTCGGTCTTCGTCGCATGTCGTCCGTCGGTCGTCGGCCGGCGGTCGTCGATCGTCGACCGTCGTTCGTTGTTTGCAGCGGCGTCGGCGTCGTCATCTCCGTCGTCGTCCGTCGTTCGCCGTCGGTACGTCGTCCGTCGGTCGTAGGCCGTCGGCCATCAATCGCCAGTCGTCGGCCGCCACGCTCGGCGTCGTCGGGGAGGCCGACCTCGCCCAAGCGCTCAGAACGGGGAGGAAAGCGAGGAGGCGGAGGAGGAGGAGGGAGGGGAAGAGGAGAAGGAAGGAGAAGAAGAAGAAGTTAGTTCTTTGTCGCAGGTCCTCAGACGTCTCCGCTGAGTCGTCGTTTCCCCCACTGCCCCCTCCCCCTGCACGTGTCCATGTTCTTTAAGCACGCCTCCTGCCATCGCCTCTTCTCGCCGGTGAATGTGTCATTTGAGATGTTGCTGTAAATAACGCCATTGGCCAGTATCTTCCGCGTTCTGACAAGTAGTGCATGGCTTACTCGTGAGGTGTCGCGGCGGCCGCCCCCATTTGTCTACCAATTGCTTTTCAAACAACGGAAGCGGCTTATGTTCTTTGACCTAAGAGTTGTCTCCCTCCCTCTCACTCAGGGTGAGGCCTACTGGTGGCGCCAGTCTGAGGATAGACCCACCGCACAAGCTTCAGCTTCAGAGGAGGGGGAGAGTGATCGAGGTGTCTGGGCGGCTTCTTCCCTGCACCTCCGGAGGCTTCCGTGCCTGGGAGGATCCGAAGTAAGAGCGGGCGAGGAGCTCTGGTCGTGTCTTGTCTGGAAGGCCGTGTTGTTCCAGGGCGCCAGAGGCCAGTGTACCCTTAGTTTCAATAGCAAGGCGCCCGCAGAAGATATTGGCAGCTGCACGCGGATCAGCTGGAAGTCCAGAGCTTCTGCTGCTGTTATTCCCTCGGCAACTTGCTCGTAGGGCGTCCTTACGTACAGATGCATCTAGGTATGAGGATCACGCCTAGTGAGAGGGCCCGGATACCCGAAGTCGGCTCCCCATCGCGGCACCCCATCGCAAATTGCGCAAAGTTATTTAGGTCTTTCCGCCGCAAGGTCGTCATGTATGGATGGGGCGTTCCAGAGAGGGCGTCGCTTTCGGCGCACTTCGCCTTCGGCCCAAGCCGGCGGAAGTAGATATGGCGGGAGGTCGGTGGAAGGTTGGGAGACGTGAGCATGTTTGGATTCATATATGCAGTTGATTCGTTTTTTCCTCCCCCTATACATCCTCATCCCCTCTCCTCCACCATGCCCCATCCTCCCTCTCAGCCCCCCGCTCCCCATACCCCCTCCTCCATCCTCGTCACTCTCTTTTCTGGAGGCCTCCAGAGACCCAAAAGGGACCATACACGTCCAACAATTTCGAAAGCCCTCGAAGGCTGCCCATCTCCACCTTGGAAAGCTCGCAACCTTCGCACACCACCTCGGCCCCCATTCGAAAGCCTTCCGAGCAGGCCCGAGGCGAGAGCGGGAGGGAGGTAGAAAGGAGGGGAGAAGGAGGCAGAAGTGACGAGAAGGGAAGGATGGTGGAGGAGGAAGGAGGGGAAGGTGGAGGAGGAGGAGGAGGAGGAGAAGGAAGAGGAAGGAGGGGGGGGCTTGAGATTGATAAAATGTTGATGACTGGGGGTCGAGGACCCAGGATCAAGGATCGGAGGCTCGAAAATATCAGTCGTCGGAGAACTGAGCATCCGCTGTGGCCCTCTGGCCAGCGCGGGAGGAGAGAGGAAGGGCTCCCTCAAACCATCACAGGACCCCCCCCCCCCCGCCCCCCATGTCCTCCCCTCCCTCCCTCCTTCCCGCACCTTCGTCATGATCCTCTCTCCTGCCTCCTGTTGCCTCATT
>CAUYUJ010011113.1:1700819-1718319 GCA_963575745.1 Prorocentrum cordatum
GGGGGAGCAGGTTCGAGGTGCTGGGTTCGACCAGGTGCTCCGTGTTCTTCGGTCTCCTGGGGCCGTTCCCTGGCCCAAA
Organism: Prorocentrum cordatum; assembly: GCA_963575745.1. Classification (NCBI taxonomy): domain Eukaryota; class Dinophyceae; order Prorocentrales; family Prorocentraceae; genus Prorocentrum; species Prorocentrum cordatum. The sequence continues at coordinate 1,700,899 of CAUYUJ010011113.1, forward strand.
TGGACCCAGGAGGGGTCCAGGGACAGATTTTGACAGATTTGCTTTTGGTCTCCCTTCTTGGCTGAATTCCCCCGAGGCCCTTCCAGAGTTCAGACCCCCCGACTGCCTCCAAGCATGATCTATGTTCTGAGGTCCGCGACGCAAGGGGCACTGCACAATCGAGGCACACGCTCTGATCTGATGTCTCCGCACTTCACTCTGACGCTGGGTCGATTGTCGGATGGCTGCGCTCTCTCCTGCTCCGCGCTTCATTATCCTGGCGAAGGACCCAATCAATCGTACCCTTGAGTATCGCAAGGCAGGCGGGGCTAACGAGGGAGAGCCCCTTATGAGGCCACGAAGCGCGCGAGGGGTATGCCACAATGGGGCGGGGCCGCCATGCGGGCGATGCCATTAGGGCCTTCGGTGGAGCCCCATGTGGGGCCCGTGTAAGAGGTGTACCGAAGCGGCGGCGGGACGCACGCGAGGACGGACACTGGGGCCTTCGGTGGAGCCCCCCGGGGGGACACGAAGCGTGCCGGAGGATGCGGGGGGGACGCATGCGAGGACGGCCATTGGGGCCTTCTCTGGAGCTCCTTATGGGGCCACGAACCGCGTGAGTGGTGTGCCGAAGTGGGCGGGGGGACGCTATGCGAGAACGGCAAATGGGGCCTTCGGTGGAGCTCCCTATGGGCACACGAAACGCGACAGGGGTGTGCCGAGATGGGCATGTGGAGGGATGAGGCAGGAAGGCGGGGCAGCGAGAAGAAGGTAACTGACGCGAGGCGGTGACTTTTCAAGACGAGGACCCAACAACACTGGACGGTTGGGACAAAAACAGTCGGAGGTCCCCGCGGAGTGCTTGGATCTGCGCTTGGGGAGGAGGGACGAGGGGGAGGGGGAGAGGGAGGAGGAGGAGGAGGGGAGGAGGAGGAGAAGGAAGAGGAGGAGGGAGGAGGAGGAGGAGGAGGAGGAGGAGGAGGAGGAGGAGGAGGGGAGGAGGAGGAGGAGGAGGAGGAGGAACCCCAGGAGGGTACCTCGGCGTGTGGGCGGCACGTCGAGGCTCTTGGGGTGATCTGAAATCCGCCAAGACGTCGCCTGCGCAGGGGCGGCGCGGCGGGCCAGGGACGTCGGTGCCCTGATGGGCCTGGGGCGGCCCCCCCGTACTAGCGGTGGTCCCGCTGTGGTACGGGTCTGCCGTCTCAGGTCCCTCGGGGACCTGGCGTTCTGGGACCGCGAAGGTACTCCCCGGGGCCGGCGTGGATCTCGGTCCGCGTCGCCCTGCGTGGTGTCTGCCTTTGTGGGGGCAGGCCCAGCCACCGCATTGGCCCTCCCGTCGCGTTGCGGGGCAAGGGTGTGACTGGGGGGGTCGGCCTGCGGGCACGGCTCAAGACGTGGTCACACCTGACCCCCTTTGGGCAAGGGGGTCTGCGGGGGTGGGCCTGGACACGCATGACCTTCCCGCACCGCGTGCCCCGCACGGTGGCCCGTTGGGGGTGTCCAGTGTCGCCTGGTGTTGGAAGGGCCAGGTAGGCATGGGGGCCGCTCGCCTCCGGTGAGTCGGCGCTGCATTTCGCGCAGCACGTGTGGGGCCGGCGCCTATTTCCTTCTCCTTCTCTTCCTTTTCTTTTTCCCAACCATCCTGTGGTGTTGGGTCCTCGTTTTGAAGAGACAGTCCCCGCGTTCCTCCTTCCTTCCTTCCTTCCCTCCCCCTCTTTGGGGTGTCCGCATGCGGTTCCCCCACACAGGGTAGCGTTTCGTAGCCCCATAGGGAGCTCCACCGTAGGCCCCAGTGGGGGTGTCCGCATGCGGTTCCCCCACCCAGGGCAGCGGTTCGTGGCCCCAGAGGCAGGTTCACCGAAGGCTCCAGTGGCAAGGTCCGCATGCGGTTCCCCCACCCAGGGCAGCGCTTCGTGGCCCCATAGGGAGCTCCACCGTAGGCCCCAGCGGGGGTGTCCGCATGCGCTTCCCGCACCCAGGGTAGCGCTTCGTGGCCCCATAAGGAACTCCACCGTAGGCTCCAGTGGGGGGGTCCGCATGCGGTTCCCCTACCCAGGGCAGCGCTTCGTGGCCCCATAGGGAACTCCACCGTAGGCCCCAGTGGGGGTGTTCGCATGCGTTTCCCCCACCCAGGGCAGCGTTTCGTGGCCCCATAGGGAGTTCCACCGTAGGCCCCAGTGGGGGTGTCTGCACGCGGTTCCCCTACCCAGGGCAGCGCTTCGTGGCCTTATAGGGAGCTCCATCGAAGGCCCCAGTGGGGGTGCCCGCATGCGCTTCCCCCACCCAGGGCAGCGTTTCGTGGCTCCATTGGGAGCTCCACCGAAGGCCCCAGTGGGGGTGTCCGCATGCGGCTCCCCCACCCAGGGCAACGCTTCGTGGCCCCATAGGGAGGTCCACCGAAGGCCCCAGTGGGGGTTTTCGCATACGGTCCCCCGACCCAGAGAGGTAGCGCCACCGAAAACGATATTCATATTTGCGGTATTCACAACAGCATATGGTTGGGTCCTTCGCCAGGCTAATTTTCCATCCTCCCCTCTGCCCCGTCGGATGTCGGCGGCATGCTTTTCCAGGCGCCGGCGGTGGGGCGTTTGGCACCTTTTTCGAGGATCGCGGCGCGACAGACCCACGTTGCGGCATGGCTGCGTCGAGGAGGAGGAGGAGGAGGAAGAGAAGGAGGAGGAGCAGGTGGAGGTGGACGAGGAGGACGAGGAGGAGGAGGAGGAGGAAGAGGAGGAGGAGGAGGAGGAAGGGGAGAAGCAGCAGACGCAGGGGGGAGCAGACGCGACGGGTGCGTTTGAGTTGGCAGGGTCGTCATCGGAACACCCGCCTCGGCCCCATCAGCGCGACGTGCTGTTTCTGACGGGCAAAACGGGCGGCAGGCACGATCGACGACGCCCGGCGCGGAGCCGCCCAGTCGGACACCTTGGGGAGCAGCAGCGTGCAGCCTGGCACACCGGCCAGGACAAAAAAAACACACCAGCGACCGAGCAGGTAGTGAGAGAGATGGGCACCCCAGCGGGAGGAGGGGGAGGAGGAGCAGGAAAAGGAGAGGCAGCTGAGGCAGGAAGAGAGGCCGGGGGATTGTGGCGGACCTCGCTGTGTTGAGCGTTTTTGTTGTATCGTGGTTTCGTGATTGGCTCGTTCTCTTTATCGTGATGGGATTCTTCTTTGGTTTCCATGTTTTTTTTTCTCTCTCGCTCTCTCTCTCCTTCTCTTTTGTTCTCTCTCTTTCTATCTCTATCTCTCTCTCTCTGTCTCTTTCTCTCTCTCTCTCTCTCTATATCCCTCGCCCTATCTCTCTCTCTCACTCTCTCTCTCTCTCTTTCTCTCTCTCTCTCTCTCTCTCTCTTTCTTTCTTTCTTTCTCCTTCACTCTTCGCCACCCTCTTCGCAAAAAATGTCCCCCCGACCATGGCCGTCGGAACTCCAGCCCTGTGCCAAGCGGCATGGGGCTGGAAGTTCGCCAAATGAGTTTTACGAGCTGTCAGTATTGTCTTTACCATTGGCCTTATAGTATCTCTCGTTCTCTCCACTTGCATACATTTAATACGCATTCCCTTCCTAAAACATCACAGGCGAATCCCTTTTGGAAAACGATAGAAAGATATTCGACGTCCTCGCAACAGAAATCCGCTGGGAATCCTGAGGAAGGGATCCGATAGGAAAGCCTGATAATCGGAGGCGTTTGGAAAACACCGCTGCGGGCTTCTACCGGGAAGCATTACAAGAGGAATCTTTTGAGAAGCGCCACGAAAAGATTATATTGAGAGCCCGAGGATTTTTTTTGGAAAGCGCCACGAAAGGGTCCTGCTGGAAAACCTCGCATTCGGAATTCTGTGCGAAGTGCCACACAAGGACTCCAGCGGATGGCTTCACAACAGGGGATCCATGAGAAGGTGCTACAAACACATTCTTTTAGGCATAAGCATACTTGGAGTACGTTGGAAAACGCTTCAGAGGGACTCCGTGGGGAAACTTTGCACTTGGAACCCTATGGAAAGGAAGCTACTGGCTGTATCGGAAGGCTTCGCAACAGAGATCCTATGAACAGCACAAAAGGAGGTTGTACCGGAGCGCCCAGAACACGAATCGTTTGGAAATCACCCCACATGGTTTCTATGGCCTCGCAACACGAATCCTCTCACAGAATACAATACTCGATTGGAGAGCCCCTGGGCTGGAACACTGTGCAAAATGCTATACAACATTTTTTTGTATGGTCTCACTACAGGGATGAGTTGGACAGCTCTGTCTAGCAACACGCATTTTGTTAGAAACGATCATAGTTGGAATCCTTTGGAAAGCGCCGCAGAAGGATTCGATGGGAACAAACACGTGGGACCCTTTGGCAAGGAATCGAGCAGGTGTTATCGGACGGCCTCGCCATATAGATCCTTTGAACAGCTCAACAAAATGGACTCGATCGGAACGCGTGGTAACAGGAATCCATGGGCAAACGCCACACTGGGATTGCAGCCGAAAGCCTCACACAAGAAATCCGTTGGAAAGCAGCACGACGGGCTTCTATCGGTAAAGATCACAAGAGGAATCCCTTTCAAAACGCTACGACGGGCTCCCTTTGGAAAGTACCACAAAGGGGATCCTTCGGCAAGCACCACACAGAGATTTGATTGGTTTTAAAAGCGCCACGAAGGGGCTCCGGTTTGGAAGCCGCGCAAAAAAAACATCGGAAAGCACTAAAGAGGGATTCCATGGGAAAGCCTCACACTAGGAGGCCTTGAGAGCACCACTGAGGGCTCCTATTGGGAAGCCGCACAAGAAAGGAACCCGCAGGAAAGTGCCACAGAGGGATTCAATCAGGAAGCCTCACAACATGAATCCTTTGGATAACGCCGCGCAGGGATTCTATTGGAAAGCCTCACGACAGGACTCCGTTGGAAAGCACCGCGCAGTTATTCTATTGAAATGCCTCGCGAAGGGTATTCTTTGGAAGGCGCCACAACGGGATTCTAAGGGAAATGCTCACAGTGGAAATCCTTTGGAACGCGTCGCCAAGGGCTTCTATGGGAAACCATCACAACAGGAATCCTCTGGTAAGTACCACAAAGAGAATCTATTCGAAAGCCGCACAAAAGGAATCCTTTGGAAAGCACAACGAAGAGATTCGATCGGAAAGCCTCACAATTGGAATCCATTGGAAGGCACCACGCAGAGATTCTGTTGGACAGCCTCATCACAGGAATCTTCTGGAAAGCACCACAACCGCATTATATCGAAAACTGTCGCAGTGGGAATCCGTTGGAAAGCACCACTGAGGTCTCACATTTGAAAGCCGCACAAGAGAGAAGCCATCGGAAACCACCACGGCAACTTCACAACAGGAATCTCTTGGATAGCGCCGCAGAAGGATTCGATTGGAAAGCCTCACGGCAGGACTCCGTTGGAAAGCACCACACAGAGATTTTGTTGGAAGGACTCGCAAGAAGGTATTCTGTGGAAAGCGCCACGACGGTATTCTACGGGAAATCCTCACACTGGAAATCCTTTGGAACGCGCCGCAGAGGGATTCGATGGGAAACCATCACAATTGGAATTCCCTGGAACGAGCTCCACCGAAGGCCCCATTGGGGGTGTTCGCATGCGGTTCCCCCACCCAGAAGTAGCGCCACCGAGAACGAAATTCATATTTGCGGTATTCACAACTGTATATGGTTTGGGTCCTTCGCCAGGCTATTTTTTGGGGTGGGGGGGTCGCCCCCTCTTTCTCCTTCTCCTCCTCCAACCCCTCGTCCTACCGTGCCTCCTCTGCCTACTTCTCCTCCTCCTTTCTTCCTCCTCCTCCTCCTGCTCCTTTTTTTGTTTCGGTGCCCCCCAAACATGCAATTAGCATGGCGAAGGACCCAACCATAGGCAGTTGTGAATACCGCAATTATGAATATCGTTTTCGGTGGCGCTGCCTCTGGGTAGGGGAAACGCATGCGAACATCCCCGCTGGGGCCTTCAGTGGGGCTCCTTATGGGGCTACGGAGCGCTGCCCTGGGTGGGGGAACCGCATGCGGGCACCCCCACTGGGGCCTTCGGTGGAGCTCCATATGGGGCCACGAAACGCTGCCCTGGGTGGGGGAACCGCATGCGGGCACCCCCACTGGGGCCTTCGGTGGGGCTCCCTATGGGGCTACGAAGCGGTGCCCTGGGTGGGGGAACCGCATGCTGGCAACCCCAGTGGGGCCTTCGGTGCAGCGCCCTATGGGGGCACGAAGCGCTGCCCTGGGTGGGGGAATCGCATGCGGGCACCCCCACTGGGGCCTTCGGTGGAGCTCCCTATGGGGCTACGAAACGCTGCCTTGGGTGAGGGAACAACATGCGAACACCTCCACTGTGGCCTACGGTGGGGCTCCCTATGGGGCTACGAAACGCAGCCCTGAGTGGGGTGACCGAATGCGGGCACCCCCACTGGGGCCTTCGGTGGAGCTCCCTATGGGGCCACGAGACGTTCCAGGGTTGGGGGAACTGCATGGGGGCACCCCTACTGGGGCCTTCGGTGGAGCTCCCTATGGGGCTACGAAGCGCTGCCCTGGGTGGGGGAACCGCATGCCGGCACCCCCACTGGGGCCTACGGTGGAGCCCCCTACGGGGCTACGAAGCGCTGCCCTGGGTGGGGGAACCGCATGCGGGCACCCCCACTGGGGCCTTCGGTGGAGGTCCCTATGGGGCTACGAAGCGCTGCCCTGGGTCGGGGAACCGCATGCGGGCACCCCCACTGGGGCCTTCGGTGGAGCTCCCCATGGGGCTACGAAACGTGTGAGAGGTGTGCCGAGAGCAAAGGCCAGGAGAGGGAGGGGGATGAGGGAGGAGAGAGGAGGAAGAAGGAAGGAAGGAAGGAAGGAAGGAAGGAAGGAAGGAAGGAAGGAAGGAAGGAAGGAAGGAGACGCGGGGCGCTGTCTTTTCAAAACGAGGACCCAACACCACGGGATTTTTGGGAAAAATGGGCGGTGGTTGGGGGGGCGACGCCATTTTTTTGGGGGTGCAACACAAGAAGCCAGTGCTCGTTCTGGGAGGGGGAGGAGGACGACGAGGAGCTGTGCGAGGATGAGGAGGAGGAGGAGGGAGAGGAGGAGAGAAAAGAAGGAGAAAGAGGATGACGAGGAGGAAAAGGAGGAGGAAGAGGAGGAATGATGCGACGACCTCAGACAAGCCATACGAAAACACCATCCGAAAGGCGAGGTCCGCCACAATCCCCCGTTGTCGAGGAAGAGGGGCAGCAGCAACAGAGGGAGAAGCAGGGAGGGATGTGGCCCTCCCTGCAGGAGGGACGACGGGGGCCAGCAGGCGGACCGCGGAGGACGCGACCGGGAGCGAAGGACGCCCCCCGTTGGGGTGGGTGGCGGCGGCGCGCGCGGCCTCACGCGTGCCACTCCTGAGCCTACGGTAGGTTCGCGTCGTGTCGACCAGCGCTGGCACGCCGCCGGCGTTCAGCGTTGAACATCCCCGCCAGCGTTCAACGTTCAACGGCCCAGCCGCTCATCCGCTGGGCGAGTTGTGGTCTGGTGTTGAACGATCTGATGTTGAACGATCTGACCCAGAAACGGCCGATGTTGAACGATCTGACGTCTCGGAAAAATTGGATTGTCTAAGATTGAACGATCCCCGCAGTGTCAGGAGCGCCAGCGCCGAAGTCGGGACGACACGAACTTGCCGTAACCAGCTACGGATGACAACAACGGTTCTTTTACCTGCCTGCCCCACCCTACAACCCTCTTCAAAGTCAAACGCAAGTCTTTTCCAAGCCCCGTCGCCCCCTCAAGTTCAGTTTTCTGCGACGCGCGCGGCCCACGGGGTCTGAAGACATTTTTTTTTTTGATTCGCGGCCCGCAAGGAAAAGTCCAGAGGGCGGTAAGAGTGGTCTGAAGACAAACATAAGTCGCCAGTTTTGGCGCGGACGTTAAAATTTGGGAGCCATGGGCGCCGCCACGTCGTTGAAAAATGTGCGTTTGGTTTCGCGGAGGGTGGTAGGTCAGAAATTATTGCGCGTGCCAGAGGCTAGCCAACGCCGCGCCCGAGACGTTTCCCTCCCGGCATGCGCCCTCCCTCGGAATGTGTTGGCTTCCAGGTCTCGGGTATCTTGGGTGCCCCAAATACCACACCGTGTGGTGAGACAGCGGGGGTACGGGGTGTCCGCACTGTTTTGGGACGTGGGTCGCTCTCCCCAAGGACGTCTCGGGCGGCTAGGACGTCTCGGGCGGCTAGGGCCTCCAGGGTCCCAAAACCGTGCGGTGACTGACCGTGCGGTGAGGTCTTTGGGGGGTTCCGAGGTCAACACACGGTGTGTCACCGCACCGTTTCGGGACCCCCTTCTCGTTCCTTCGCCCTGCCTGTACGCAGGGGTCCCCCTTCGCCATGGTGGCTTTCGCGCCCAGGCCTCTTCACGCGACTAACAATCTCAGGGCGGGGAGTGAGATCCAAGTGAAACGGCGACCCCCCACCGGGAAGTCGGTTTCGGTTTCGTGTTCGTGTCGCGCGTGCGGGCGAGGCGAAGCTGCGCGCGCGGGCCGGGGGAGTGAACCCGCTGTTGCTAGGGCGAAACTGGGCCAAATAATGCTGTGTCCTCCCCCCGCTTGGCTCGCGGTGGCTCAGGGATGTCCTGGTGGTGTCCTGATGGCGTCCGCTGCCAGGGCGAAGCCCGGCCAAATAATGTTGTGCCCTCCCCCCGGTTGGCCAGCGGTCGCCCACAGGTGTTCCAGTGGGAGTCCCTGTGGTGTCCCGATTGTGTCCAGACCATGTCCCGATGGTGTCTCGATGGTGTCAGATGGTGTCCCAATGATGTCCCGATGGTGTCCCGATGGTGTCTCGATGGTGTTCCGATGGTGTCCCGATGGTGTCCCCAGGGTGTCTCGATGGTGCCCCGTCTCGATGGTTGTCCTGTGAGATCGATCGATCGATTTGTCCCGATGGTTGTTCCGTGAGGCGATTTTACGGCGGCGACGCCTCTGTGTTCTTCCGGGCCAACATGAAGGCCAGGATCTATCAGGCATTCGCTGGCCTGAATGTCCGGAGCCCCGCGCGCACCGAGTCGATGTACATTCGACGGGTCCAGAAGCTGGCCACCAGATAGTACGTTGTATGACGAATTGGTGGTCATTTGCGTCGCTTTGGGGTTGGCCGTTCGCATCACGATCCAAAAATGACATGAGCATGAACAGTCGGAGCTCCGCACGGATTTCTGGGAATGGCACTGGGCACCCCTGGTGGCGCCTCTGGCGCCGCGCCACCCTGGCTCGATCCGCCCGCCGCTGGCGCGTTGGCAGTGGGCTGTCGCGACGCATGGCCCCGAGGGCACTGACGCCACAATTCACTTGGGCAACAATGATGTGCACTGTGTGTATCTGTCACGGGGCTCTTGCTGGCCGCACCAGGCTCTGCCAGTGTCCGCGGGGTGCCCACACTTGTGGCCGAGTGTGCTGTACTGCACCGTGCTCGCTGCCGAAAGGGCGAGTTCTGGTCTTCTGAGTGGGCCGGCTGCGAGGTCACTTTGACGCGCAACCAGGGCCCGCTCTGGTCTTCTCAGCTGGCTCGCCGCTGCCCGAAAATGCATTCGGCCACGTGGCCCGCCACACGGGTCGCGGGCAATTTCATGCCACCTCCAGCAGTGGAGGTGGCATTGATTTGCTGCGACGGCGTTGATGGCGCAATCATTGCCGTGAGTGCGCCATCGACATCGTGTCGTGCCTTTGGCGTTTGCTGTATTGCCGCCAATTGGCCAGGCTCTGCCGGCCGAGGTTGCATGATGCACTGCTGCTGCTGCTGCTGCTGCTGCTGCTGCTGCTGTTGCTGCTGCTGCTGCTGCTGTTGCTGCTGCTGCTGCTGCTGCAACGCGATGCCCGTTTTCGATGCCCCGCACATCACCAGCATCGTCGGCGTGCATCGTCACCATCACAATCGCCATCACGTGTCGTGACCAGTATCGTCATCATGCATCGTCACCAGCTGGCGAGCGCATCACCAACATTGTCACCACCACAACTACCGCAGTTTTCACGTGGTTTCTCCCACACAACTTCCTTATCATCCGAAGGGTGGTCGTATAGGTGTTCACGACGGGCCGGCGGGGTCAACGTTCAGCCTCCAGGAGCCCGTTACCCGGCCCCAGGACCGTCACGGCGCAGGATGGGAAGCCAGTCACAGGGAAAAGGGTTCAAGTTCCGGGAGTCCATGTCGTGGTCAAAGCAAGGCGTCGAAGGTCAGGGTGGGAGGATACCCGCGGCCTTGAGGTCCGAATTCCCCGGCTGCGACCACATGACTGCAGGGCGGTCTTGCGCGGATGACCCGCGCGGAACGTGCCCATGGGACCGTATATCCATAGGACCGCGCCTCGACATCCAGACCGCGAGGGCCTGGATACGGGTATGTTCGTCGTTCGTGGGACCTCTGGTGTGGGGGCGACGGGGACGTCGAGGGGCGCCCCTGCAGGACCCCCGAAGGCGCCAGCAAGGGTTACTCCTCGTGGGGGGGGGAGGGGGCACGTTCCCAAAACGCAGCGCACCGAAAGCCAACCATGGCAAAGGCAACCCGTACGCGGAACCGATCCTCGCTCTTCGGCCGAGGATTCAGGATTGAGATTTGAGGTTGCCCTTTTTCGCCAGCTTGGGGCATCCTGGGGACCTTCGTTGTCGCGGTTGAATTTCCTTCGGAACCCCGGTCGGAACGAACACCCGAGAGAGATTTGGCAAGCCGTTCAGGCATCCAGCGTCCCAAAAATATCGCGACGGTTCATTACACGTAGTCCTGGATTTGGTGGTTTCGGGCACCAGGGCCATCAAGAAACGGCCCAGGATGAACAAATTGACCCCAGGGCATGCGCGCACGGCCTCGCCCGCCCTCCCTTCAGGGGCGACGTTTGGGGGGGTCGGTTCAGGGGGCGACGCATCGACCCCAAATCGCCCACTCATCGCCCATACCGAGGGGCCCGATGGCCCACCCCGCCGAAGAACGTGCGATTTTGTTATCGGGGGCTAGCGCCGATCTATCGGCAAGGTATCGCAGATTCTGAGTCCCCCCTATCGTTGACAATCACCCCTGCACCGGCTTCACCCCCTGAGCAGGTCCCCCCCCATCGTTCCTGTTCATCCATCCAAGACTTCCAAGTCGGCGGCGGCGGCGGGAGCGAGCACCATCGCCAAGGTTTCTTGGGAGCTCGGGGACAGGGCCAGGCGGAGGAAATCGGCGATGACAAAGGCCAAGCACCAGAAAGGGGCCAGCGGCGACAGGCAGCTCACTTTAGCCATAGAAACATACATGCCTTGCCATCGCCGTCTGGAGCAGAAGTGTCTGATACGTGTGCACGTTTCGGCATATCTGTTATACAGATATCTTCCGAAGAAGATAAAAAGGCGCAAGACAAGTTGATTTCGATTCAGGCACCCACCCCCCACGAAAGCGCCGCGAGGCACGGCGTGGCTGCGAGGTCTGGCCATGGCCCCCAGGGGTTCGACCAGATCGGGGGCCCGGGCCCTCGTGCTCACGGCCACGGCAGTCGGCCAGTGACCCGGCCACAGCAGCTGGCACCGGTTCTGGCGCTATTCACAGAGACGCCTCGAGGGTCCCTGTGGAGCACGAGGCGTGTCACTTGGCGACTATCTGGATCAAGACAGCCAATGGCGCTGCACGTTCGATGCAACGCTGTCGAGCTTCGCTGGCGGAGACACTGAGAAACCCAGAGGCCAGAATACACGAAGCTCATCGGCAGAGACACCCCGATGATGTTGTGTTTCTGATTGGTCGAGGTGGGGGTGGGCACAAAGCAGCAGCTGTAGCAATCCGCGACTGCCTCATACAGAGACAGGTTGCGTGGTCGACCAACATCGAACTCATTGATATTGGCGAGGTTGCGGAAGACGCTATTCACGGACGCTGCGCGAAGCGATGTTGCAGTGGTGATGACATGTACAACGAGCTCATGAAAAGGGGGTGCTACATACTCGCAGGTTGGGGTGGTATTGTAGCAAAGCGTTCGATTGAAGGCAATAGAGATTGTATTGCAAGGCGCTTTGCTGACTTATGGACTGACCGTGAGCCCAGTCTTGTTGTATCGTTCGTGCCTTTCTTGAATGCATTAATACGAGACTCGTTGCTGAAGACTTGCCCTGGTAGTCCGCTGGTGACTGTAGTCACGGACTTGGAAAGTTCTGATGCACACCCGTGGATTGATCCGTTAGACGATGCTGCAAGTATTCACACGATGGTGGTTGGGAGCACAGCTTTGGAGGAGCAAGCGAAAGCCTTGGGCTACGAAAACGTATTGCGCACATCGGGCATGGTGGTGCATCCAGCCTTTTACGATCGGGAGGAAGCCTCTCTGCACGTGCGCGGTCCCGAAGCACGCTTCGTGCAAACAGCACTCATATTTTTTGGGGGGTTCGCCCCAATGCGAGTTGAGCAGATTGCGATGAAAGCACTAGCGAGCCCGCTCGATCTGAATATTGTTGTCGTGTGCGGTGGGAATGACGAGCTCGCAAGGCGCCTGCGCAAAGCAATTGTTGCAAAGTCAATGGCAGGCCGATGCGTAGTAGAGGATTTCATATCTGCACAGCGCTTGAGACAATATATGAAAACTTGCGCGGCTGTGATTGGAAAGCCTGGCCCTGGCGTAACAGCAGAGGCTGCTGTTTGCCGAGTGCCTTTTGTCACTGAAAGGGCAGGGGTTATGCCACAGGAGATGTGTGTTCTGAATTGGTTGGAAACTTGCGGGACTGCACTCGTTGTCGACAGCTTGGAGAAGTTGCCTGGCGATCTATCGGAGACGCTTACTGCGAGTCACCGCCGCCCCCTGCATTTTGGAAACGCTCATGCGGTCCTCTTGGGGCGGGCCTCTAAAGGGCCACTCAACGGCCCGCAGTCGTGGGTCCTTCTGGGGGCGCTTTACGGCCGTCTTGGAGGTCTGTGGGGGCCTTCTCCGGCCGTCTTGCGAATATCTTGTGGGCCTCTGGGGCCGTGCTGGGGAAATCTTCGAGGCTTATGGGGCCGCCATAGAGCGTCGGAAGCCCGAACATGCTCAAGCAAAGTGTGGTTCATGCAAAGTGTAGCTCAAGCCCCGAGCGAAGCCAGCGCAAACGATGGCGTGGAACACAGGAACTTGGTGGCATGATGGCCCGTCTCGCGATTTGTGTGCTTCGCAGAATCACCGCGAGAGGAGTCCTTTCGTTGACCAGATCACGAATCAGCTTGCCGCGCTTCTCGAACAAAAAAGATCCGCTAGAGAATACTGTTATACATCGGCTGTGGCTTTCGAAGACACCAGGCTCAGATGGGTATGCGAAGCCTGCCCCAACACACTGGACAGTGGAGTGGCTCTGGCAGCTGGGCCCCCGCCAAAGAGGATCGACGAAGCCAGCGGCAGGGAATCTGTGGTCCTCCGTGCACTTGCAGTGAGCGACTGTGCCAAACGTTCGGTGTTCACATTACGCGATGCAAGGAGGTGATTAATGGCGCTGAGGCAATTTGAAAAACATCGTGGAGGCTTTGGATGAAGACAGGGATGCGCAAATCTGGTTCCCACATTAGTCTGGCGTTCGTTGTTCGGTCCGCTGGGTTTTGAAAGTGGGCTTCGATCAAGTATTTTGTTATTTCGGAGGTGAAAAGAGCGAGCGAGGATGAGGACACAATGCACGGATATACTGCGAATCTAGACGTGGAGAAAGGCACCACCGGGACCCATTAACACACGAAGAGTGACAAGCCGCAGTCGTGAGGCGAGGCCGCCCCTTGCATGGATAATTGCGTATCATGGCTGGTTCCGGTAACAAGGCACTCCGATGAGGCTGCTGCCAGTGGTGAAACCTCCAACCCGGTAACAGAACAGAGCTGAGGCGAGCCCATGAAGTTCGAGTTGTTAAAAAGCACTTGCGCGTCTTAGGGGCTACAGCCCCCCCGCCGCCGCCCTCGCGGCGCGCGGCCGCTCCCGGCCGCGGCATCGGCGTCCGTCTGTCCGGGGGCCCGAACAGGCGAGAACACTAAAACTTGTAAAACACCGAATGATCATTGATGATTTCTGGGGTTTGCCAAAAGGTGCTCTTTGAGCCCTCTTGGAGCGTCTTGGGGGCCTCTTGGGCCATCTACGGGACATCTTGGGCCGTTTTGGGGCCATGTTGGCCGTTTTGGAGGCGTTTTGGGACCATCGTGGAGGCCATCCTGGGCCATCTTGGCAGTCTTGGAGAGATGCTGAAGAAGGCCCGTTTGGGCCGTTTTGCGCTGGAAGACCGACGGGCTCTGCCATTGGCGGGTGGCCGTCGCGATCGGCCAAGACCCCATTAATAATTTTAAGCCAAGAAACATAAATATTAAAAGTCCAGCACGCCGTGCGCCCCTGTTGCAAGCACGTGGGTCGGCGGATCTAGCGGCCTTCCGCCCATCCCGCCACCGCGCTTCGGTTACAGGTCAGAGTCCCCGTGGATGTTCGTTGGGAGTTCCCGGGAGGCCTCTCGGAAGCCTCTCGGATAGCTTCTTGGGGGCCTTCCTGGCAGTCCTGGTCTCCTGCCTCCTGGCGACATGTCAGTTCGCGGTCTCTCTCTCTCTCTTGTTCCCCCTGTCTCTTTCTCCCTCCTGGCGGCACCAGCCCAAATCCCCTCAACCATCTCTTCCACTCTGTCGCCCAGCCGTGTAGCTTACCAGAGGATGCATGGTAAGGACGAAGGAGGAAGCGGAGGCGACCACGACCGCCACGACGACGACGTCAGCAGCAGCGCTTCACCGCCCGCTGGCATCCCGTTCGGCCCTCCTGCTGGACCCTCCGCGGCGACCGCCCTAGACGACTCCACAAACCGCCCCCGTATGACAACTTCGCCCTCCCACGACGATGCCCGCGCCGGCCCGCCCCCAGCGAGGCTGCACGAGCAGTCCCACGGAGCGTTCTGCGACGATGGACGCCCGCGCACGGCACCACCACCTTCCCGCAACGTTCGGTGGCCACGCAGCTGGCACACCGGCATCAGTCGTGCAACCAGTCACTGTGGCCACAGCAGGCCGACGCCATAACAGTCCGACGCCACAGTCTGTACACACAGCGCGCACACACCCTGACCCCACCGCACTCCGACCACACAGTCTGCCACGGCAGTCCGACTCCACAGTCCGCCCCCGCAGCCGGCTGGCTCCCCAGGCCGAGTGCTCACAGTCTGTTTCCACAGCAGACCGACTCCACAGCAGTCCTGTTCCACAGCTGTCTGTTGCCACCGTTTTTCAGAGCGCGCAGGCCCCGGACATGATGCCAGCCACGCCACGCCCCAAACGGCTACTGGCGTGCATGACACCAGTCGCACGCATTGTGACAATTTCGCACAGCAGTCCGACCCCACTGTCCGACCTCAAAGGGCGCCTTGTTGTGCCCCTGCCGAGCCACCCGTAGACACACGAGCAGGCCTACCCCGACCCACCACGGGTAGTCCCACGATCTTGCGTGGACGACCTGGTGACCACAATGCACAGCACAGACCTATGAAGCAACAGCGATCTTGAAGATTTGGGCCGACGCGTGGACAACCAAGTCGCGCCTACACCTTGATGTCATCTCGCCATGCGTTTTCGGATGTGCGGGGTGTCTGGACGAGCTCAGACATTGCTTACTCTGCGTGCCCGTTTGGTCGATGATGCTGGCCGCTGGCACGCCAGACCCCGCAGGCGCAGTTCAACGCACGGCTGACGCCCGACCAAAGTTTCCATTCCGGTTACTTCTCTTGGCGCCTACCCACGCCAACGCGCACCAGTTGGCAACGGCTTTCCTGGCTGACCACGCCATTCGCCATCTTGACCCTCGCGCCCAGCGCGACGGTCCAGCTTTACTTCGTGGAATTTGCGCTGCCTGGTCCCAGGCTACGACCCGACCACTTCATCCATATCAACGAGGACCGCCTCAAGATTTTGACCGCACTGTGATTTGGCCGCGCCTAGCTCCAACGTCGCACAAACAGGTCTATGAAGTTGACCCTCGACTCAGCACGGCCACCACCACGACGACGTTGCCCGTGCAGCCACTTGACAATGCACGAGCAAGTCAACCGCGAGGCACGTCGTCGGCGTCGGTGTCGTCGGCGCCGTTGCCGCCCGAGCAACTAACCGACGACGCAGCCAGTGACGACCCTCGCCTCCACGAGGCCATTTGGTCCATCTGGGCAAGCAACCCCTTAATGCGTCGAAGACGTTCGGGCACTCGTATCTCCAGACTTCATGTGGCCCGAACGCGAGGCCGAGCAGGTAGGCGTCGAAAATGAGGCCTCCTACGGCGAGCAGCTCACCCGAGGCGACAGCGTCGCGATCGTCGACCCGCCCAGCCCAAACGCGGGCCACAGCGGCACCAGCCTCAACCCTCGCCGCGACGCCGTCGCCGCCCAGCTCGACAACGGCCACGCGGTCGCTGCGCGCCCCTTCGGCGCGGCTTCGCTCCGCGAATTATGCAATGAGTGCGTCGACGATGACGACCGTGCCTTGGTAGAGGGCGACGTCGACGCTGACCTCTCGCGGCGGCGTTCGGAGGGAGAGGGCGACGCGGGCCCTCCAAATTCTAATTTTCAAGAGGCGAGCAGGCCACCATGACCGACCCGTCCTGCCCCTATCGTAGACACGCAGGCATGGTCATGGACGTCTCCAGCGAGCGCGTCGCCGTCCAGCTCACCGTTCGCCTCGCGGTCTTCACGCGCCTCTCTAACGCGGCTGGCTTCTGGTCGACGCCCCTCGCCCGCGGCGACGACGACCGCGCTGGCTCCGCTGACGCCCTCCCCATTCTCGGCCAGGGTACCCCGCTGCGCGCGCCTGCCCTCGCCCAGCCCACCCCGGCGAGCAGCTCGCGCCAACTGGCGCGGCGCCTGGGCCAGCCGCGGCGCGCGCGCGATGTCTTCGGCGGCCTCCCCGCTGGCACCTGGCCGACCGCCTCGCCCCCCCCCCCCCCCCTGCCATCCCGAGGCGTCTGGCCACGCCCCCACCTTCCCTTCCCCCCCCCCCCCCCCATGCCAGACAACGCACGGGCCCGCGCCAAGGGGGCATGGCGAGGTGGGGGGCGGCGGCGGGAATGTTCACGGCGACGTCGGCCTCGAGCAGGTCGCGCTCGACGCCGCCCCTCGCGCCGCCGCGACGACGCGGGGCCGCGAACGGCCCCGCGACGCTGCAACGGCCGACGGTCGCGCTGCTGGCGCACCGACATCAGTCGCGCGACCAGCCGTCGCGGCCACGCAAGGGCGACCCCGCGGCCGTCCGACCCCACAGTCCGACTACACAGCGCGCGCAGTCCGACTCCACAGCAGACCGACTAGACAGGCAGATCCCCCAGCAGTCTGACTCCACAGTCCGACCCATGGCCGGCCGATTTCACAGTCCGACCACCCGCAGTCCGACCCCCCAGCAGTCCGACTCCACAATCCATTTCCGCAGCAGCCCGCCCCCACGGCCCCGCCGCACATCCGCGGCGGCCACAGCAGTCCGACTTCGCAGCAGTACGACC
>CAUYUJ010011113.1:1723319-1779979 GCA_963575745.1 Prorocentrum cordatum
TAGACGCTCTTGCGCCCTTGCTGGTGGGAAGATTCCGCTACCAGGAAGCTGAATACACATGGCATGGCCAGTCTGAGGCGAGAGCTGGACGTACATGTGGCCAGATCTCTTTCCAGCACTCGGGCCATCCATGGCCATGCAAGCCAAGGTTTCCGCATGTGCAGCGAGCGCGTCGAATCCAGAAGTTGCACATGTGAGTCCAGTCATGTGGCACGTGGTTACGGTTTCGTGGCACACTGTTTTTTTCCATTCATGGGCAGAAGGTGCGCCGCTCCGAGGTCGGCGAACCCAATGGCCTTCAGCCTCTGGAGCTGGAGGCTCTGGCCTTCTGGTGTCTCTGGAATGCCTGAAAATGATCGATGTCGTTAAATGGCTTCCCGTCGACGGGATGCAGCCCATCGAGCAGCCTCTTGCGGGTCATGTACCTCGAGCCACTCTTTGGCGGACCTCTTCATTCTTCTAGAAGGCCTCTCAAAACAAAAGATGTATGATTGCCGCACCTCGCACAGAAAACCAACAGGCCATCGTCACTGGTGCCAGCAGACATGGCGTGGGAGGAGTGTACCTTATTTGAGCGCTCTCGAAACTTGCCCGAAGGAGTGAACAGATCATTGCGCCGTCGAGAGACGGCATCATCAGAATGGCTGAAAGTGAAACAAGCAGCACATCTCCACGCTACATGCTCAGCTCGTTGCCAGTCATGTACTAGCTGGAGCTGGGCCTTATACTGCTCGGACTTACAGGTGTCTCAGTCCTAGGATGCTTGGGCCATGCCTCCAGCATCTCAGCGATGAGCTTCAGAATGCTAGCGGCGTCCTCCTTCATCTCATCGAACCACGACACCGGCGATGGGTGAAACGACTGGTGCAATTGGAGGACCGACTTAGCAAATTCTAGACGCTTCGCGTATCCCCACCAGCCGACCAGAAACGACGCCCAGGCGAGTAGAGGGTCGTCCTGAGGGGCTTTTCGGCGTCTTGGGTGCCTCGGGGGGGCCTCTGTGGGCCGTTCGGGGTCCTCTTTGGGGCCTCCTGGGGGCCTCTTGGGGCCTCTTGGGGCCTCTTGGGGCCTTTGGGGGCCTCCTGGGCGCTTCTTGGGGCCATCTTTGCCCCCTCAGGAGGCCAAAATGGGGCCAAAAGGGTCTCTTGGGGCCTCTTGGGGGTCTCTTGGGGGCCTCCTGGGGGCCTCTTGGGGGGCCTGTTGGGGCCATCTTGGGGCCATCCTGCGGCCTCTTGGGGCATCCTGGGGGCCTCTTGCGGCCATCGTGGAGGAAATCGATCAAAGAAGAGGGGAGCTTTAATTAGCCCTGCCCCCTCAGAAGGCCAAAATGGGGCCAAAACCATGGTAAAATCAATGATTTTGGCTTCCTCGCCGAGGCCGTTTTGGACGCTCTGACCGCTCCCCGCCCCTCCTGTCCAGGTCAGCGGGGAGGGGGTAGGGGGAGGGGTAAACCCCTCCCCGAAGGGGAAGAGGGAGGGGTGGAAGAGGAAACGCCCTAAACCACCGACGCCCAGAGGGCTGGTGGGATTCCGATTCCGCCAGTTGACCTATATGTTCAGCCATTCTATGTTCCCCATCCTCCTCCTTCATGATCTGGGTGGGTACGTAACCTTGCCGCCCAGGCGGCGATGCCGCCGTCTCCGTTTCTGCAGGCAGTTGTTTGAGTTAACGTGAGCGAGACTGGTCGTTATCAGTTCTACATGTTGTGCTGAGCCGCTCTGAATGACAGATGATCGTTGAACCACTTGCTGTACGGAGACAGTCTATGAGAAGTGATCGATGAGGTGCCCGCCTTTCCGCTCCTCTCCCCTCCTGGTGGTCCTTTCTCCTCTTGAAATATTCGGCGGTTTGTGCCGTGATGACCTGCTGTGCTGCCTTTTTCGCTTTTGCTTTTTTCGCTCCTTGGGGTCTGAGCCCGAGCTGAACCCAGCTCTGCACGGCCCGACTCAACTGAACTCAGCGCCAGTCTCAGCGACGAGCAGCGAGTCTTGCGATCACGTCCGCGCCTCTGCAGCCCATTGTTTCCCTAGGTTTTTCGTACTCGGCGCAGTCTTTTGCATCATTCCCCTTCGGCGCAGTAAATATGTTAGTGTGTGCTTTTATCGCGTGCTTATGTATCGCACTGTCCTTCCTGCGCGTCGCGCGACGGATGAAGCATGGGAAAAAATGAACGCTTCCGGTTAAGTGGCGGCCTTGCCGCAATCTTTTGCAACAGCAGTCGCATTCGACGCTTTTCGTAGCTTGCTTCGGAAAGTATAGATGGCAATTGCGGCGTCGAGCAAGGGAGCGACCAGGAAAAATAGCATGTTTATCGGAACGTTCATGTGATCAGGCTGATAAGGGGAAGTGGAGAAGGAATCTCATAGTAGGCGTACACGGATGATGGTGATTGAGAGGATGATGATGATGAGGAGGAGGAGGAGAAGGAAGAGGATGAGAAGGCGGACAAGGAGAAGGAGGAGGAGGAGGAGGAAAAGGATGAGAAGGCGGAGGATAATTGGCGGCCTTGCCGCAATCTCCTGCAACAGCAGTCGCTTCCGACGTTTTTTGTAGCTTGCTTCGGACAGTATAGATGGCAATTGAGGCGTCGAGTAAGGGCGCGGTCAGGAAGAATCACATGTTTCTCGGGACAAGCATGTGATCTGGCGGATAAAGAGAAGGGGGGCAGGAGTATCATAGTAGGCAGACACGGATGATGATCATGATGATGTTGGTGACGATGATGATGATGATGACGATGATGATGATGGAGAGGATGAGGATGATGAGGAGGAGGAGGAAAAGGAAGATTATGAGAAGGCGGACGAGGAGGAGGAGGAGGAGGAGGAGGAGGCGGAGGCGGAGGAGGAGGAAGAGAAGGATGAGCAAGACACATGACGAATATAAGAGCCTCCTAGGATCTCTTTTCGGAGTAGTCTTGGAAGTCTCTTGAGACGTCTGGGGGGCTTTCCAATGGCCTCAGGGGGACTCTTGAGGTTTCTTCGGGGTCTCTTGGGAAGCTGCGTTGGGAGGCTTGGGCTCCTCTTGGGCCCGTCTGGGCGCCCTTGAAGGACTTGCTGGGGGCGCTCTTGGGGCAATTTTGGAGGACATCGGCCAAGGAAGTGGGGCTCCCTAATTACAGCCCCCCCCCAGGAGCTCCAAAAATAGTTTCCTGGGCCCCTTTTGGATCGCTCTTGGAGCGCTCGTGGCCGCTCTTGGAGCCATCCTGAGGCTCTCTTGGGCCCCTCTTGGAGCTATCTTGAGCCATCGTGGAGCCATCTTGGCGCGTCGGATGTGCATCGCAAACGAAAACGTGAGAACACCAAAAACATTGATTTTCCCAAGGGTTTTGAAGCATTTTGGCCTCTTGGATGCATCCTAATGGTGCTCTTGTGGACACTTGGAACCGTCTTGGGGAGTTATTGGGGCGTCTTGGAACATCATGGGGGCCATCTTGAGGCATCTTGCGCTATATTGAGCCACCTTGGAGGTCATCTTGAGCTCCCTGAGGCCCTCTTGGAGCCGTGTTGGGCCGTCTTGAACGCTCTAACTACCCGCGCCCCCCCCTGTCCAGGTCAGTGGGGAGGGGGTAGGGGGAGGGGTAAACCCCTCCCCGAAGGGGAAGAAGGAGGGGTGGAAGAGGAAACGCTCTAAACCACCGACGCCCAGGGGGCTGGTGGGATTGATCGCATTTCTTGTTGATTTGGAATTGTAGCATATCTTCAGGCCGAACTATAGATTCGTCCTGCTGAGAATGGATTTCGACCGCGGTTTTTTAAGTAGTGCATGCTGTCACTGCCTAGGGCTGCGTCCATGTTGCGGTATGAGAGTCTTGCGGCAAGTGGCTTGTGATATCCGTCGAGCACCGCCCTACAGCCTACATATGCAATGGGTTCGTGGGTCAACGTCTGCTGCGAAACTAAAAATCCGAAGTGCTCGGCGGCCTGGGGTGTCTGCGGAAGGGGAATACAACAGGGCCTGATATAATGACTTCGAACTATTCATCTTCCGAACACCCACAGACCGCCCTGGCAACACTCTTGCAGCAAGAGCTGCTGCAAGTGCTATCTGAACCCGTGTGGGCCCTAGTTTACAACACTGATGCCCCGACCTCTCTTCTCCTACAATCTTAGTCCCTAAAGCAAATACGCTAGCAGGGGGAGGGAATACATCAGGGTCAGAGGACGGGCGATGAATTATTCCTAGCAGCGACGCTAAACTATGCTCAGGATTCTCTTGGCACTTTGCTAACAGTCCTGCGGGGAGTAGGTCACTTCTTAGTGCAACAGCCACCTCGGCCTGGCAGTGGAATAGTTTGTGCGCAAGTGTATCTCCTGCACATCCACACAAAGGGCCGCAGTCCTGAATGGCATAACCTGCAGCCGAGGCTCGACCAGTGGTCCAATAATCTTGGCAAACTACAGCCCTCAGGAGGGCCGCCTGTCCAGCAGAAAAGTGTTCTTAACCAGCAGCGCTGCGAACCCTACGAGCGACATCCAAATTCACCCCGGGAACGTCCTGGATATAACTAAGACTCTTAGCGGTTTTTGTTTCTCACATCATCGCGCACGAGTCCTGAAGCCAGTACTCCAGAAGCTTGGGCGAGACATCAGCGAGCGAGAAGAGCTTGCCCTCGTGCGTGCGCAGCACGAAGGGTCCTTGAAACGACCAGCCGATCCTGTCAAGAGCGTGTGCTGTTGCTGCTGATGTGACAGGTCCTCGAACTTGATTGTACTTGAGTCCAGGGCGGGGATCAGATTTTCCCAGAAAAGGCCTTTAAGCTGCAGAATCCCCAAGGTACCCATGGGAGCGGTTTTACCAATACCTGCAGCCCACACTTCCTGAGTCCAACGGACCACAGGCGCCAGAGACCACCTATCAGCCTTGGACTCATACAAAGCGAAAGTGGCAGCTCTGGTTTTATCTTTACATGGTGGCCCTGTGGCCGACAGCTCAATTGCTCTGAGTCTCTCCGAGGTAGGTGTTGGAGAGCCCTTCAATACAAGAGGCGAAAGCTCCCGCGGGCAACAACCCACAGGTGACAATCTTGCGAGCTCCCTGACCAGCGACACGAACCAGTTGTTTCAATCGAACATCCCGTTGTTTTATGTTCTGAGTTATTTTGGCTTTCTTGGTGTCTCTTGAAACAGTAACCGATTGACCCGCTCTGAAGTCCGACCCAAGGTTGGTAGTGATTTGCTGTTACGCCCTGCCCAAGCTCCTAAGGCCACGTGGAACAGTGAGCCACCCCTGCAGAGATTCGAAAGTCTGGCGAGCTCTCCGCCGACTGCAATAACTCGCCCGCCCCGCAGGCACCCCCTCGCGGGCTCTCTCGGCTGGCTAATCTTGGAGGCAACAAACAAACATATTGCACGAACGTCAATGATGCAGGGCTGGCGCTATACCCCCTCCACACGCCGCGCTGCGCGCGCTGGGAAGCAAGAAAACCGCGCGGAGTTCCAACAGGTCGTGATCGTGCTGTTTCGTTGCACCCTGGATCGAGGAGCACCTGGAGACACCTCGTGCCAGCTCCGAGCACGAACCGTTTGTGTGTTGCGGCATGCCTCTCCCTTGAAGGAGGCGCGAGTTAATTTGTGTGTTGGTGATTTCGTGGACAGTTTTCATTTTGATATCGTCTTGCAGCAGAGGCGGAACGAAGAAGTACGAAAACAAAGCAAACATTGAAAACGTTGTTTAGCTCGCGTCCGTTTCCCCAGGCCCCCGCAGGGCCAGGGGGCCGAACAGTGCCTGGGCTGATCGGCCGCCGACCGAGCGCCGCTGCTGGACTGGCCGCCGACGCCCGAAGAGAGTCGACGTCAAGGCTCGGCACCGCCGAGAGGGAGATGGAAGAGATCACGCCGAAGGCTTTTCCCTTCGACGGAAGAATGCATCAACCGCATACAGATGAACTTTCGGAGTTCCGCTCGGATTTTTCAAATGAACACTGGAGGCCCCCTGACGGCGCCTTCGGCGCCGCCCCTGACCGCCAGGTGCGACGCGCTCCGATCCTACAAATTTAGGCGGAGCTCCGACAGCTTATGTTTATGTTGCGTTGTCTCCCTCTACTCGAGGAGCGCGCCTCGAGCCTAGCAGGAGATCGCATAGATCGCGCCGAAAACTATTCCCTTCGAGGGGCACGCAAACAAAAAACTGTACCTCAAAGCCCCGGGGGGTGGACGAGGGTCCGGGCCGTGGGTTTGGTATACCAAATTCCCCCCCTGCGGCGTGCTCTTTTGTGTATTGAGCGTGGCCCGGGGCTGTGGAATCTGACTGGGGCGGAAAGGGTGTGGTATACAACAAATCTTGGGGATTGAGGGGCGCGCTTCGGGCCATCAGAGGCCGATCCAGGGCGGAGAGCTGCCCCCAGGATGGGCCCCCAGACTGGGGGGTCCGTGTTCGGCGGGCTTCGAGCTGGAAGGATCGGAGGTCGATTGAATCCCAGACCGCCAACGCATTGAAACATAAAGCACATCGGTTTTTCTCTGTTCTGGACTTGTGGGGCCCTCGCCAGGCCCCGGGACCGCAACAAAAAGGACTCGGAATGACACACCGTCCCTGGAGAAAGGGCTTGGACGTCCAGGGACCCTGTATTTCAAGATCAGAGAGAGCGTGATCCACCGCCGCTTTACTATGGAAAATTCCCCCCCCCTTCCTCCGGAACCTGGGGGTCCCCCCCCCCTCCGAAAATCCCCTCCCCCCTGCTGGAACCCCCCCGCCCGCCCCCCCCCTCCCCTCCCCCGGCAAAACTCCCTCCCTCCCCTAGCCCCCCCCCCCCCCCCCCTCGAAAACCGAGGGGGGTCACTACCCGTTCGAACCCCCCCCCCCCTCCCTCGAAAACCGGAGGAGGGTCACTACCGGTTCGAACCCCTCCCCCCCCCCTCACCGCCAGCAAACGACTCCCGGTCCCTACCACACCGTCCGCACCACATCCCCCACTGTTGTTCCCAGCGCCACTATCCTCACCACCACTGTCCCCGCTGGTTTCACCACCGTCCCTACTGTCTCCACCAGTGCCCCCACCACTGTCGCACTGTCCCCAGTGTCCCCACCACTTTTCCCACCACGGTTCCACTCTCCCCACTTTCTCCACGGCCCCAACCACTGCCCGACTATCCCCACTGTCCCCACTGTCCCACTGACTCCTCCGCTGTCCCACTGAGCTATCCCACTGTTCCCACCATTGTCCCCACTGTCCCCACCACTGTCCCTACTGTACCTCTGTCCCATTGTCCCACCGACGTCCTCGCCACCGCCTTCACCACTGTCCCCACCACCACTGTACCCCACTGTCCCACTGTTTCCACCACATTCCCACTGTCCCCACACCACTGTTCCCACCATTGTCCTCACCACTGTCCCCACCACTACCGTCCCCACCACTGTCCCACTGTCCCCACCACTGTCCCGCTGTCCCCTCACCATTGTCCCCACCACCACCGTCCCCACCACTGTCCGCCCTCCCCCCCGGTTTTCGAGAGGGGGGGGGAGGGGTTCGAACCGGTAGTGACCCCCCCCGATTTTCGAGGGGGGGGGGGGGTTCGAACAGGGAGTGACCCCCCCCCCCCTTTTCATGATGGACTGGGGGAGGGGGGGGGAGGGGTTCGAACCGGTAGTGACCCCCCCCCCCCCCGGTTTTCCGGAGGGGGGTGGGGGGGGTTCGATCCGGTAGTGACCACCCCCAGTTTTCCGCCAGCAGCGGTAGAACACGCTCTTTCGAAGATCAAGGCATCGGATGTTTAGGTACAAACCTCGCGCCCTACCAAGTCGATCAGCGAGTTGCCCTTCGCCGGTGGTTCTCGAGAGGGCGTTGAACGACCGCAATGTTTACGGGCCTGCCCCCGTCAGATTTGGTCCCGAGTCGTTTTCACCAAAGGGGGCGTTGCTAAAGGGGACTCTGTCCACCCCCGCAAGAATCGCAGAGCAGTGGAGAAGCGGACGGTGTCGCGTGACCCGTGCCACGACAGGCAATCTGCGCGCGAAGTTTGCGCCGTAGAGGCAGGCTGCGGGCGGAGCTCGTCGGAGCGTGCCGCTGCAGCGCGCCGGGGGGCGCAGATCATCGCGACGCCAAGGCCATTTGCATCGTCTGCACCAACCGCATGGGTCCTGCGAGACTCGACGCACCACGAGGTCTCAAGCTCCAAGGCACTTGCCACGGTGGTCACCACCGTCGGCCTTGCCAGCGCCGAGCTCGACGCACAGATGGGCATCCATGACGGTGTGGGCGACCGATGGCGGCCAGAACCGGCGGGCCAGGCGCAGAACCTCCACCTGCCGTCTGGAGCACACGCGCTCATCGTCAAAGCATGGCTTGCACAGTCGATTCGGCCAGGTGCTCCGCGTGATCACGACCGCGGCCGAGGCCGTCCTGACGATTGTCATCGGGGCGGCGGCTGGAGGCGCGCGGGCGGCTTTGAGGGCGCCATTTGCGGCTGCAGAGGGCTGCGCCTGTGCTTCCAGTCCGCTGGAACGTGCGGGGTGCATGGCCATGCACGTCCGTGCGTGGCTGTTGCTCGCCTGTGCGCGCAGAGCCGTGTGCTTGCACGAGTCCGTGCGAGGGCGCGGCCTCGGCACGGGAGGCCCGTCGGAACGCAAACAGCGGCAGCTGCTCAGCCAGGCGGCGCGGGCGGCGTCGGCGCGAGCATCGAGGGGCGGCCGTGTCGTCGGCAGCGCCTCGGGAGCGCGG
This sequence comes from Prorocentrum cordatum, assembly GCA_963575745.1. Classification (NCBI taxonomy): domain Eukaryota; class Dinophyceae; order Prorocentrales; family Prorocentraceae; genus Prorocentrum; species Prorocentrum cordatum. The sequence goes on from CAUYUJ010011113.1 coordinate 1,731,982, forward strand.
TGGTCCTGTTGGAGCAGGGGTGTTGTGGACGTGAGTGTGGGTGAAAGGGTTTGGGCGTGGGCGTGAGCGTGGACTTGGGCGTGAGTTTGGGCACCTGTATAGGCGTTGGTTCGGGCGTCGGTTTGGGCGTCGGCTCGGAGGTGGATCTGGACGTGGGCGTGATGAAGGGTTTCGACGTGGGTTTGGACGCGGCTTTGGATGTTGCTTTGGTCGTGGGTGCGGACGTGCGTGTGGACGTGGGTTCTGATCGTGGGTGTGGACATATAGATCTGGACACGCATTTGGACTTGGGGTTAGTATTGGGTTTCGGCGTGGGCTTGGAGGTGGGTCTAACAGCGTTCCACACGGATTCCAATCAGCGCTCCGCTAATAGGTTTTCGTTCACAAAGGCCCGGCACATCTGGAGTTCCGAACATTCGCTACCCATGCACAGAGGAGGCGAACGCACATACACTTATTTTGCGGTCGTAGCGGCGCGGCGGCTCGCCAGCGCGTCGGACGCCCGCACGGCCAGAACCGCGCGCGCACGCAGGGTCGCCGGGGAGAAAGAAAAGAGTAGACGGCCGACCCCTTCACGAGGCAGTGACCGGGTGGCGGCATGGCAGGCAGCGGGCAGTGGCCACGGGGCGGCGGGACACACACACACACACACACACACTCACACACACACACATGCACACGTTTGGCGTCGCGGCCCTGCGCGCAACGACAGGTTGGAGAAGATCTTAAAGCAGGAAGCGCGCGGAAATTAGAGACGACCGATGCCCGAGACACACGCACACACACACACACACACATCGGATTGCACGCGCAGGGTATCGCACAACATGGGGCTCCACACGCACAGGGTTGCCCACACCTAGGATTCTCCACATACTTGCACTAGTGACTGGTTCGGGCTCGCGCGCTGGCATCATCTACGTCCTCTCCAAATCCATCCATCCTCCTCTCTTTTCTCTCTTGCATCCCTCCTCCCCCGTCGCTCTCCTTCTCACCCCTCCCCTTCCCATGCCACATCTTAAACACCAGCGATCTCGTGGGAATACAATTCCCATTCCCCTCCCTCTCCCCCCCTCTTCCTGCTCCTTCCCAGTCCTTTCCCCTCCTCTTCCCCTTCTCATCGTCATCAACACCCTCCTCTTCCGCAATTAGCCATTTTGGCTCAAGCGCCACTCGAGGTCGCACCCCAGAGGTTGTCTGCAGTCGTTCGCACAAGAGTGCGCCCCAGATCGAGCAGTGGCGCCGGTGAAGTTCGACGACATCTCGAAGACCGCGAGCGCCATTCTGAGCGATGACTACCAGGAAAGGGGCTCCGTGCTCAAGACCAAGCAGAAGACCAGCTGGGATGGCGCCGTGGTGTCCGCTCAGGTGGACCTGCTCGGCGCCAAGGACTGCCAGACGCCCGCCAAGCTCACGCGGCAGTTCCCCACGCCGTTCGGGAGCTCCTTCGTCTGCGTCGACAAGCTCGAGCTAGACAAAGCCGGAAAGATGAAGCTCGAATGCTCCACCGACAAGGCGTACAAGGACCTGAAGGTGGAAGTCAAGTCGGACTTCGGGGACCTCTCGAAGGTCACAGCGCACTGCACCTACACTGGGCCCTAGGGCTACCAGCTGAAGCTCGACGCGTCGCCGATGGACCCCACGAGCTTCACTGCGGAGGTTTGAGGCAGAAGAAACTGCATACAAATACGCTGTTCGAGCTCCGCGCGCATTTCCTGGATCGGCGTTGGGACCCCCCCTGGCGGTGCCTCCGGCGCCGCCCCTGGCGCGCGGAGCACGCCAGAGGGAGGGGGGGGTCCAGCGCCGACCCAAGAGATCCGAGTGGAGCTCCGAAGGTTATATTGATGCAGCGTTTTTATTGTTCCTCTGGGGGTGACGTACGCCAGCGGGCCCTGCAAAGTTGGCGCGAAGTGCACCAGCAAATCGCTCACCGCCCCCGACCTCGGCGCCAACTTCCTGCAGGGCCCATACTTCTGCTCCCTGGTGGTGAAGGACAAGCTCTCGGCCTACGACTTTACAGGGCCAGCGACAGGCTGAAGGGCGCGGCGACGTACACCCACGGCGGCAAGGGCAGCGGCAACTGCAGCCTCGGCCTCTTCCACGAGCTGATGAAGGGCACCACCGTGAAGACCAAGGTGGCCCAGGACCAGTCCTTCTCGTTTGCCGTGAAGCACGAGGTATCCAAGGGGTTCACCTGGATCGGAGGCGGGAAGTACGACAGCAAAAAGGGCGACTACACCTGCGGCCTCTAGCTCAGCGTCGAGTGAGCCCGCGGTCAGAAGGGGCATTTGCCCAGCTTTGCCGAAACCAGCTCTTGCCTCCGGCGCTTGCCTTCCCTCTTATTCCGCTACCGGCCTTCTCAACCCGCGGCCTGGACCAGCCAGCCTGCGCTCTGCAGGGCGGTGTCCTTCGAGGGCGGCACATAAAGTAGTGCGTCTCCCGCGAAATGCGGCGCGACCGCCCTGGTCTTGTAAAGGCTGCTGCTTGTTCACAAACGGATTTCAATGAGTTTTGTGTGGCGCGTGCGCGGCTTCCGATCCTGCCAAGAAATTAGCATGACGAAGAATCCAGCCCTCCCTAATCACGTGGCGACTACACGCAGAACCGTCAATACGCAAGAACAAACACAGAGAGCGCTTCGCGGAGGAACGTCTGACTGCACTCAACACTCCTCATTCACGCACGCACTCTCGGAGCTCGCTCAAATCGCAAACGGGGGTGACCACGAAGAAAGTGAGTTGAGGGGTGTGCTGGAATTTGGCGGGGCGACGCCATGCGATCGCAACCACTGGAGCGCTCGCTTGGGCTTCATCTACGGCGACGAAACGTTTGCGGGGTCTACCGAAATGGGGCGAGGCACCATGCGAACGCAGCCACTGGGGCCTTCGGTTGAGCTCCCGATGGGGCCACGAAATATGTAAGCGGTGTACCGAGATGGGGCGGATGACCATGTGAACCCAGAATGGAGCGGGTCACCATTTGAACCCCGACACTGGGGCCGTCGGTGGAGCTCCCTATGGGGCCACGAAGCGTGTGACGGGTGCGCCGAAATGGTGAGAGTCACCATGTGAACCCAGCCACTGGGCCTTTGGTAAAACTTCCAAGGGGGCCATGAAACGTAACAGGGATGTGCCGATCTGGGGCAGCTAATCATGCGATCCCTGCCACTGGGGCCTTTGGTAGAGCTCCCAATGGGGCCACGAGACGTGTGAGGGGTGTGCCGAAGTGGGGCGGGCCACCATGCAAAGGTTGCCGCTGGGGCAATTGATGGAGCTCCCTAGTGAGTCACGAAACGCGTGAGGGGTGTGCAGGAAGTGTATTGGTACCGTGCGAATCCTGCCATTGGGGCCTTCGGTGGAGCTCCTGAGACGTGTCACGAAACGTGTGAGGGTGTGCGGAAATTTGGCGGGTAACCATACGAATTTGTCCGTTGCTGGGAGGATAATGCCGACACTGACATGCAGAAGGAACTTCAAAGGGGAGTAAGAGGAGGAGGAGGAGGAAGACGAGGAGGAGGAGGAAGAGGGAGAATGGGGAGGAGGAGGAGGAGGAGGAGGAGGAGGAGGAGGAGGAGGGAAAAGAAGAAGAAGAAGAAGAAGAAGACAAGGAGGAGGAGGAAGGAGACGCGCGGCGCTGCCGATTCAGCACGAGGACACAATCCACCGCAGGGTTGGGAAGAACTCACGGGGAATCCAGCCGCGGTCACGGGGAGCCCCCATGAGGGTCCAAAGAGGGGTAAATACGCAAAACATGTTGGAACCTCGATCTCCCCTCCTCGCGCTAGCCCCTTCCCAGAGCCCCCGGGAGAAGATCCGTTGATGGGCTGGGAGTGGGAGGCCGCTGGAGGCCCGAACAAGACGCCAACAGAAGTACAGAAACGTCCGAAAAGGGCCCAGTCCTCCTCCCCCTCCCCTTCCCCTCCCTCCCAGCCCGATCATTATCAGCAGCCTCCGCGGCAGCATCACATCATCAGCAGCAGTATCACCGACTCCCATCAATAACCAGCAGCAGTAGCAGCACCGCCACCTCACCATCGTCACCACCAACACCATGGCCGTTACCACTATCATCACCACCACCCCCACCACCACCATCCCTCTCTCCTCGCGCCCTCCCCCAGGCCTTCTCCTCCCCCGCCACCCCTCCCCGAGGGAAGGGTGGAGGGAGGGGACGAAAGGATGGAAGGGGAGAGAAGAGAGAGGAAGAGAGGGAGGGGAACGAGGGATACGAGGGCTGAGGAGGGAGGAGGGGGGGGATGGAGAGAGGAGAAGGGGGAAGAGGAAGGATGAGGAAAAGGGGGAGATTGAGGAGGGCCCAGACAAGAGATGTTGTTTTGCTGTTTTCAATCAGGTCCTCCCTGAAGTCCCAACCCTTTCTCGAGGGCCCGGCGAGGATCCAGGAGGCCGAAAACGGCCAAAAATCGTCCAGCGTGATTTTGCCACGACGCGGGCATGTCCAAGGGAGGAGGAGGTGGGCGAGAAGGAGCTCCTCTTCACCCGTCCCCCTTCCCCGAGAGCCCGCCTCTCCTCCCGCGAGGTCCCGGGACCGCCGCAGGGACGAGCGCGGCCCGAAGCGCGACGACCGAGGCGGCGCGGGCGAGGATGCCCCCCCACCCCGGCGGCGGCGAATCTTCCGGCAGACTACAGCAGCAAGACGACAGAGCAGCAGCAAGACTCGCCGTGGGGGAAACGGGGCCTGAAGTCTTTCGCCGTCTTCAAGCCCTCGGGGCCATCCACGGGCCACGGGACTGGCAAGAAACGCTTCAGGATGAAGAGCTGATCCAGGACCCGTTTCCCTCAGGACCCGTTTCCCGTATGCTAAAGCAAAGCTCGAAGAGGAAACAAATGCATGGACAGAACTTGTCGGAGATCATCGCGGAATTCTTCGATTTACACTGAGGGGCCTTAGCGGCGCCTCCGGCGCCACCCATGCCGCGCTCCGCGCGCCAGGAAAGAGGCTTTGGCGCAAATCCAAGATTTACGCGGGGACCCAAAACATTTGTTTGTGCCGCTGCTGCTTGTTTTAAAAAAAGAGACCGCGCCAAAATCACAATCTCTTTTTGGTACATTCTCACCTACATGCGATGTTCCGTACATCGTCTTAAGTCGCTCTTGCGCGGCAGACCAAAATGACCAGCCGCGCAGGGGGGGGCGGCCCTCAGGGGTAACTTTGGGGGAAGGGATCGGCTCAAGGTCGAGCAGTGACGACTCGTCTTGGTTTCCCGATAGTGGAAGAAGAATCACACCAGAAAAAATCCCCAACCAGCGGATGGTTTGAACATTCGGCAGGCGCCGAAGTTTCAAAGCGGCCCTAAATTCTGATTCCTTGTAAGTTTCCAAACGGTTGTGCATCCGCTTGCACTGGATCCGCTTAGCACTGCCCCACGAATGAGATCGATTGTGATTTGGATAGTAAGATCGATAATGCAATCGATAGTGAGATCGACAGTGGGATCGATATAGTTAGGGCGATAGAAAGGTCTATCGTGAACCCGATAGGGAAGTCGATCCAGTGAGAACGATAGTGAGATCGATCGTGCGATCGCTCGGGCGATCTATAGTAAGATCGATTGTGAGATCGGTGGCAAGATCGATAGCGAGATCGACAGATAAGGAGATCGACCAGGAACCCGAGCACCTGGAAATCTGGGAACCCCGCCGCCCACCAAAATCGACCCGGAACCAGCAGCCTGGAACCCGGGAACCCGGAACCGGGAATTTGGGAACCCGGCAGCCCACCGAAATCGGCCAGGAATTTTTGCCAAATTGTTCAACATAGGACCTTTCAGTGCAAGCGCTGATTGGGAACAAAGTTACATGAACATAAATTTTAAGGCTCCGCGCGGATTCCGTGGGTTGGCGCCAGGCCTCCCTGGCGGTGCCTCCAACGCCGCCCCTGGTGCGCTCCGCGCGCCCTGGGGGGGTCCAGCGCAGGTCCAAGAAATCCGCGCGGAGCCCCGAAAGTTTACGTATGTGCCGTTTTGTCACTGTTGCTCAGGGGCAACGTTTGGGAGGGATATGCTCGGGGTGTGGCTCAGGGTGGAGCAGTGACGACGCGTCTTGGTCTGTTTTTAGATCCACCAAGAATTGCCATACTTTCTACTTGTCTGCACAAGTTGTTATCATAACTGCATGACTGAGACCATACTGTCCTAAGACCTCGCTGTTAGGTTATACGACAACCGCTTCTTTCATTCGAACAGTAGCTCGTTCTCAGGGAACTTCCTGGCAGGCCTAGAAGGGAATATCGGGATGGTCGGTCTCTGCTCAACTCGTGGAACGCGTCGACCCCGAATCGCCTACTAATCGCCGAGAGGGGTGCCGATATCCCACCCCCCCAGGAACGTTTGGTTTCGCTGTCGGGGGCCTACCGTCGATGAGTCGGCGATGTTCAGGCCGGAGAATTCTCAGAGCACCCGCCACGGTGGACAAGCCGTGCTGCCTGGACCCACCCGTTTCGCTTGGGTGTACAGAGTGGTCAGTGGCACCTCCTGGTCTGAGGTGAGCGTTGCCAATGACGGTCGCGGACGCAACGCCCCCCCACCATCCCGCTGCCGCGCACTCCCCTGTACGGGCCAGGGTCGTGGGGGCCCTCCCCTCCCCCCCAAATTCGGTGCAGGTGGCCTGTCCTGGGCACGGCGCGTCGGCGCCCGCTCGCTCGGTCAGCGCCCGCCGGACAAAGAGAGTGTTTCGGCGATGTATTGCCGATTCTGGGACAACGTTCCCCCCCTGAGCCAGCCCCATCCTGTCGTTGGTCTTCAGGGCACGTGGAAAGACGACCAGGAGGGAGAGCAAGAGGGGGAGGGATGGAGTGACGGAGGACGTTGGAAGACGAGGGCGACCTTGATCTCAAAAAGTTTTCGACCCCTCCCCCAGGGGCAGTTTTCCGTCCCAGGTCCACGCGTGAAGTCCCACCAGAGGCCAGAACGAAGGAAAAGCGCAAGGTTTGACACAAATCAGTATGACCCAAGTTTGACCCCCTCCCCTTCCCCCGCCCGCCGACCTCGGCAGGATAATCCGAGGGGCCCAGATCAGAGGAGCGAGAAATTATGATGATGGTGCTGATGATGATGATGGTGATGATGAGGATAATGACGCTGATCATGTTGATTTTGATGATGATAATGATGGTGGTGGTGCAGATGCTGATGATAATGATGGTGGTGGTGGTGATGCTGATGATGATGGAGGTTATGATGATGATAGTGATCGTGTTGCCCCGCGCGGCCGGGAAACGCGCTGCCGAGTGCAAGCGGCCGAGGGCCGCTCGAAATCCCAGATTCCCCATCACGTATCCTGATCCCTAGACCCCCACGTCGCGACTTGCTTGCAATTCGAAACCCAAGAGGTCTGGACTTTTCCCCCCTCTTCATCCCAGGTTGTTGTTCGACGGCCCTGGGGTCCAGCAGGGCCTCTGGAGGCCGAAAGGGTCAAAAACACTTTGTCGCGATTTGTTCAAGTCGTCGAGGGGCGAGGGGGGGAGTGAGGGAGGGAGGGAGAATGAGGAGGAGGAGGAGGAGAAGGGAAGGAGGAGGAGGAGGAGGAGGAAGAGGAGGAGGGGACGATCGGCCGCGATACACCTGGCCCTGGTGGACAGGCACTTCAAACTTCGGTACGTGTTTAGGGTGCGGATGGAGGAACAGAAGGAGGATTAGGAGGAGGAGGAGGAGGAGGAGGAGGAGGAGGAGGAGGAGGGAGGAGGAAAGAAACGGAAGGAGGGAGGCGGACGGATGGATGGCGGCCACTGTGGGTCAGAAGCGGGCGTTGCGGGGACAGCGCCAGGAGGGCAGCCGGGAGGAGAGCCCTCCTCGGCATTACCGCGTCTTGCTTCCGCCCCCAGTCTTCCTCGGAAGCAGCTGAGGAGATCCAACCGATCATTTTGTTTCCAGGAGCTTGAAGCCAGGACAGACAGGTGGAGGGGGTGTCACCCAAGCGCCAGAAAGTGACTGGACGGGCCGTGCGCGGATGCGAGTTCCAAATGGATCCGCCCCGGGGACATTCAGTCTGCCCGCGTGGTAGCTGTGACCAGCCGGATCCGCTCCCAATCAAGACGGTTCTGCCCGCATCGACCTTAGTCTCCCCAGATCCTGGGAGGCCTGGGCAGATTGAGCAGTCGGAGACGGCGGGAACAGGGCATCAGGGAAATAATTATTAGACACCACCTTCTGCTCAATCAATCCTTGTCCCCGCTCTTCCGCCCTGCAACTGGCCAGGTCGAGCCCGGCTGAGCTGTAGGAGACAGTGAGAGCCCGATCCAGCCCACCCGGCCAGGGAGGGGGGAGGTGAAGGAGAGAGAGGCAGCCACCCCCGGCCTTAGAGGCCTGGACAGGATGAGCAGTCGAAGACAGTGCGTGTGGATGGACGAGGAGGAAGAGGAGGGAGGAGGAAGGAGAAGGCAGGAGGGAGGAGGAGGAGGAGGAGGAGGAGCAAGGAGGAAGAAGGAGGAGGGAGGGAGGATGGAGGAGGGAGGAGGAGGAGGAGGGAGGAGGAAGGAGGGAGGAGGGAGGATAGAGGAGGAGCCGGAGAAAGGTCTGTCGCATCGTGCCGTCGTCTTCGCCCCGCCGGGGAGCGGGCCACACGCGGGCGCCGCGAGCGCGCGACGAGGAGCGGCCCGAGCGCGACAGGGACCAGCGGCCCGGGCGCGACAGAGACAGGGACGGCCGCAGGGATGAGCGCGGCCGGGGCCGTGGCGGGCTCGGCGCGGGTGGGCGGTTGCTGTCTCTGGGCGTCGGCGAGGAGGAGGAGGAGGAGGAGGAGGAGGAGGAGGAGAACGACGACGACAACGATTAAGGACGACGAGGAGGAAAGGCGGCCGAGGAGGAGGAGGAGAAGGAAGAGGAGGAGGACGGCGACGGCAACGACGATGACAACGACGATCGAGGACGACGACGGCGACGTTCTACAAGGTCGAAGACAGAGGAGAGGAGGAGGGGGTGGGAGGACGATGGGGATGATGATGATGATGATGATGATGAGGAGGAGGAGGAGGAGGAGGAGGAGGAGCAGCAGCAGCAGCAGCAGCAGCAGCAGCAGCAGCAGCAAGATGATGAGGATGGGAAGGAGGAAATGGAGGAGGAGGAGGAGGAGGGCGAAGAGGAAGAGGATGAGGAGGAAGAGGAGGAAAGGGACGGAGGACGGAGGACCAGTGTAAACCGTTGCAATTAACCCTCCTCTCAAGTTCCGACCTATGAATAATTGGGAGTTGCCCGGTTGGAAGGCAGCCGTTTGATACTCTTCAGAACCAACACGCAGCTCGTGGGACTTCAGGGCCACGAAGGAACGCGACAGTTGCGTCCTGACGATCCTGGACCGTGCCAAAGCACTATTTGGAAGATTTCAACACCTCGAACCAACGTGACTGTTACGCCCTGACAGACAGTCCTAAAGCGTGCTAGAACACCCTTCCTGGGACGTCACCCGTACAAGTCTGTGATATGGCTGTAATAGCTCCAGACGGATGTGCAGGGCGTTCAGGTGAGAGGCACAGGTTGAAAAGAAACTGCCCTTCATCCGTGAAGCTCCTGCAAACTGTTCAGGCGAATGTGCGCGGCGCTAAGGCGAGAACCGTACTTGAAAAAGGAACCGCCCTCCATCTGTAAAGCCGTCGCACATGTTCAAGACGAATGCGCGCGGCGCGAAAGCGAGAGCCACACTTTGGAAAGGAACCGCCTTTCATTCCGTGAAGCTCTTGCAAATTGTTAAGGCGAATGCGCGCGGCGCTAAGGCGAGAGCTCCACTTGCAACAAGGCCCGCTTTCCATCCGTGAAACTCTTGCACATGTTGACGACGAATGTGCGTGGCGTTCAGACGAGAACTACATTTTGAAAACGAGCCGCCCTCCACCACCCGTGAAACTATTGCAAATTCCACGCTTCAGGGCCTCAAATGGGCAGGAACGTCTACGGCGGCCCGCCTGGCCCGCTCTACCGATGCGTCTCGGGATGCAATAGGCAAGAGTTATGTATAAGGAAATGGAGGAGGCGTGCGGGAGAGGGGGAGAAAAAGGAGGGATGGGAAGGGGGGGGAGCCGCTCGCGTCGTCACTCCATGCATCGTCCGGCTCTTGGGATTTGGAGTGCGTGCCGGGGGAGGAGAAGGAGGAGGAGGAAGAGCAGCAGCAACAGCAGGAGCCATTGAGGATGAGGGCCGAGGAGGAGAGAAGGTGGAGCAGGAGGAGGCGGAGGTGGAGGTGGAGGTGGAGGAGGAGGACCATTGAGGCGGAACTGGAGGAGGTCAGGAGAGGAGTAGCGGAGTACCATGAGGAGTGTGGGAGCGCGCGCGCCGCGGGCCTTTTGCGGGCCTTGAGCCGCCGCCCTGCCACGCCGTGGCGGCAGGCGCGCGCGGCACTTCTCAAGTGCATTTCTGGGGTACGTACTTGACGAGAGAGGACGAACGAGTAGAAGAGGAGTCCGGAGTCCGGGGCCTGCCTTTCTGAAAATTTCTTGCCGGCCGGGCTAAAAATATTATTCCTTACAGCTCTCAAGCCTAAAACGTAATCCGATGTCGTTACGTGGAAAGCTTCAGTGCGAGATGAGTCATGCAGCGTGTTGATCGGCGTCTGACACATAGAATCCAAAAGAGCGTTGCCTTAGAAGGCGTGCTCTGGGCGCGCCCCGGCCGCAGAGGCACCCTCACGCCGCGGATCGTGCGCCGAGAGCTTTAGACGTAGTGCCAAAGAGCGGCGGGACTCCCCCAGACTTCGGTGTAGTAGTTCTCAAAGCCGACGCGGCGAGCAAGCGCGGAGGTGGCGCCGACTTAGGCATTGTCGTTTGCAGAATATCCATCGCAACCTTTTTGTTTGCCTCACGGTGTTGTTGCTTCCGGGTCCTCTGTGCAGCATTGTTGGGTTTGCGGGTGTATTCCCGCGGCGTTGTCCGGTAGCGCAGCTCCTCCGTCTCGGTCTCGACCAAGTCGGCCTCGAGGAGTCGTTGGTCCAAATGAGGGATGTCGTTCACTAAATCTACATAGTCAACTCGAAGGTTGACCAGCGGCACGTTGCTCGAAAGTGGCAACCGTGTCTCCTGACAGCGGGCTCACACACGCTACCTGGAAGTAGTCGCCGTCTGCGTCCTCGCAGCGCTTGTCGATGATGACTTGGAGCATGCGGCCAGGAGCTAGCTGCACGGGAGCGGTTTGGCCTCGTATTTGTCGAGGGTCTTGCTTTGCACGCGTCTGCATGCGCTTCTTCTGGTCAGCAACCCAGATGTTCACACCAACAGACACATCGGCACGCCAACGGGAGGTTTCAGTTGGCCGTGACACAGCAGCACGATTGTCCCCATCACTTCTGGCGGATGCGTCTGCCTTGGTCAGGGCCTGGAGCGCATCAGTTTTCTCAAGGCCAGTCGCGAGCGCTCTCAATTATCTAATTTCTGGACAATCACATATTCTATTCTGAAGTGTGAGCTCCCCAGCGACCACACGAAGCGTGGCTCTTGTTTTGAAGCACCTACTCAGGCCACACCACGTACGTGCTAATCGTCTGAGCACCGCAATCAGATGCCCGTTGAGAGTGAAGTTACACCGAGAGTCGACACTTCCGAACGCGAAGGCAAGGTCGTTTGAAATCGAATAATAGCATCGTCGTCTTACCCCTTCCCTCCAGACAGGCCCCTTCTTGCCGCCCGTGGAAGGGGGAAAGGGAAGGGAGACGAACAAGGGAAGAGGATACGTCTAGGGATTGGGATTTGGGGTTTGGGGGTGGATTGAGAAAGGGGGGACTGGGAAAGAGAGGGATACGACATCTGCTGCATGCACCTGGTCTCGTCTCCGCCGCCAGGCGACTTCCTTGATTCAGTGGCGCCTCCGGCGCTGGGAGAATCAGCTACGTGAGCTGATTCGTTAACCCCGCCTTTCGTCCGACCCGCCCGGGAAGAGGAGACGTCCAGCGTGGGAACCGCGCGTACATGTACACTAAGGTATTTGTATCCTGTCCCACACAAAAGCACCACAGTGCCACATGTAGTGTATGATGTTCCGACCGGTTCTCCGGGCGACAGATGTAAGAATACATATACATTGTGTTTGGGCAGTTTGTTTTTGTCACTACGCGGTGGACAAAAACGACATTGTATCATGTACGCGCTCCTTCTCCCAACAGCGGCACGCTCGCGGATGGCGAACCAGGGATGGAGGAGACGTCTGGGGCCACCCTTCCGTGCCGCCTTGGAGCAGCGCCTCTCGTGACCGAAAACGGGAGCACGAGAAACACGAAGAGAAGGAAGAATTGCACGGGGAAGAAAAATATGACGGTAGCAAATCATCGGAACTTTGCATATCCGCAAACTTCTTTTTAGAAATATTTCAACGCGCTCTGGCGTTTGGTAATGGAAGCGAAAGCGCCGATTTCGCGTCGACTAGCGTCGGCCAGCGCCGATTCGCAAGAGCCACCAAGATGGCATGGGAGACTCCCATCAGTTGCCACCGAAAGAAGTTCTTCGGGTCAGTAACGTTGGCTCACCGTGTCGTTCCGCCAATTTTGGCCAACCTCGCTTCGGCGCGAAACGCTGTCCACGTCCGAACCCCCGAGCGTCAACTTCCCGAGCCTTTCCCAGCTTCCCGCACCAGTGAGCGGAGCGACATGCCATCTGTTTGCACGGCATAGCGTGTCACCGGGGCCGCCACCGCGACACGCTATCCAAAAGTTCCTGACCTTAATGTTATTCCCAACACATCACAGAGATTACACTTATCGGTGCGACCGGAAAAGGATACGGAAAGAACTGTAACGAAGGCGAGCAGCTCTTCCTGCCCATTTTGAACAGGACTCCTCAGCGTCGTCGCCACGGACAACATCCATTTGAGACAAACGTCGCCTGCCCGACAACGATTGCTGGTGGTTGTTGGACCACACTCGCTGTTGGCATCGCTGTTGGACCACCTCTATGGTGCGGACCCTCACGGCCTCGCGGTTTCCCGACCCAGCGTCCTTGGTTGCCGTTTTGTTTTGAAGGTTGCTTGGAGCCCACATCATCCTCCAGAGGTTTCCAGAGGCCTCCCCCCAAAAAGCAGTTCAAAAACCTCGACCGTCGACGGCGACAACGACAGCGGTGGGCGGACGGCGGACGACGGCTGCGGCGACGTCGACGACGGCCGACAAAGTCGATGGACGGTGGCGGCGACGACGACGACGGCGACGACGGCGACGTACCGACCGACCGACAGACTTCTGCACCGCATTCTGACGGGAATTCCGAGGCGGATCCAACCGTCGCCATAAGGGCCCCGAGAGAGGCCCAAACTGGGCCAAAAACGTCCTCGATCTGCGAACCTCTAATCTCGTCGATGCCGACGACACCGCCGGCGACGCCGACGATACACGAAGACGACGACGGCGGACGACGACGGACGACGACGACTGACGACGGCGACCTCCGCGCCATCGCCCGGGCCACCGAAGGCCGCCCGAGGTTTCGAAGGCCGCCGCCGCCGCCGGCCGCTCAGCGGCCAGTCGACAATGACGGCGGCGTGCCCGACGCGCGCGCGGAATTTCACCCTGGACACGTGCCCGCTTGCGCGAGCCTCGTCGACTACTGCGAGCGACGACAGCGTGCCTGACGCGCGTGCGTGCCTCGCCAGCCGGCAGCGGCACCGCACCTGAGGCGACGATCGTGAGCGCGAGCGCTCGAGGAGGCGCAGCAAGAGCCGCCCCCCGCCGCCCACCGCCAGCGCCCCGTCAGTCGTCATCGACGACCGTCGTCGTCGTCGTCGTCGTCGTCGTCCTCGCCGCCGTCGCCGTCGCCGTCAAGGTTGCCGGCGTCGTCGACGTCGAGGTTGTCGGGTATTCGTTGTGGGTTTCTTGGGGCGCCTTCGTGGGCACGGCTGGGCCCGCCTCACATTTCTGCTCAGAACACGCCGCAAGAGAGACCTTGGGATTATCGTCGCACGTCGTTGTTGTCGTCGTCGTCGTCGTCGTCGTCGTCCGTCGTCGTTCAGGGTGCCTTAGTATATTCGTCGCCGTCGTGGTCCGTCGTCCGTCATCGTCGTCCTCCTCCCCCTCCATCCCCTCCTAATGTTCACCTCCTGGCCCCTCCCTCCTTGCTCCTCTTCCTCCACATCCATCTCGCCCTTGTCTCCTATCCACAGCCGTATGCACATCCTTCTCTTTCTCCTCCTCATCAACACATCCTCCTCCTGGCAACCCTTCAGGTCCTCCTCCTCACTATCCTTCTCCCTTTCTCTTCCCCTCCGAGGTTCTCCCGCGCGCATGCGCGCGATCCCATGCTCGCTGCAGCGCGCGCTCGGACGTCGTCGTCGTCGTCGATCGACTCGTTGTCGTGTCGCTGCTGGTGTAGTGGTTTGATGTGGTCGTCAACGAGGTTCGAGGATGGCGTTCCAGGAAGCTTTGGGGCATTATTGGGCCTCTGTGGGCGAACCTCGTAACCACGGCTGGGTCCGCCTCGACAGAATGCACCCAAGGACAGGCCAGCCCAGTGTCGTCGTCGTCGACGTCGTTCGTCGTCGTATTCCGTCGTCTTTTCCGCCGTCGTCGTCCGTCGTCCGAGGTTTTCGTTGCCACGGGTGGACGGGGCTCGGAAAGCAGGGCAGGATGAGGCTCAGGAGGGATCTTGTTTCAGCGGATTTGCGCTTGAACTCGTCTTCGTCTGCTGCCGTCGTCCATCGTGGTCGTACGTCGTCGTCGTCGTCGACGTCGTCGTCGTCTGCCGCCGTCGTCGATCATGGTCGTACGTCGTCGTCGTCGTCGTCGTCGTCGTCGTCGTCGTCGTCGTCGTCGTCGTCGTCGTCGTCGTCGTCTGCCGCCGTCGTCCATCGTCGTCGTCTGCCGCCGTCGTCCATCGTGGTCATACGTCGTCGTCGTCGTCGCACGTCGTCGTCATCGTCTGCCGCCGTCGTCCATCATGGTCGTACGTCGTCATCGTCGTCGTCGTCGTCGTCTGCGTCCGTCGTCCATCGTGGTCGTACGTCGTCGTCGTCGTCGAGATTAGAGATTCGAGGCGTTCCAACACGTTTGCTGTATTCCTGGACCTCTGGAGGGGAACCTCGTGGCCACGGCTGGGTCCTGGCCAGAGCGTGCCCCAGGAAAGGTCCTGGGGTCGAAATCGTCCGTTGTCGTCGTAGTTTGCCGTCGTGTTGCGTCGCTTTCTTTGTCATTCGTCGCCGTTTGTCGCCGCCATCGCCAACGAGGTTCGAGGATGGTCTTCCTGGACGCCCTCGTGGCCACGGCCGGGTCCGATTCGAAATTGCTGACGCGTCGCGTACCCCCACCAGTGGACATTGCCCCGCTCACACCAGGTGGACATTTTCACAGAACACACCACCGTCCCCCACACCAGAGCGGACCCTCTAAGGAATTCGTCGCCTTCCGCGCGCAGCTGCTTAGGGACGCAAAGACGATCATCGCCACGCATGAGGCGGCAGAGTCCCTCAAACTCGCTGCACCAGTAGCCCTGCTCATTATCGATGAGGCATGGCCGCAATGTCTCTCGACAGCGTCATACGCTCAGGCGGGCACCTGGTGCTGGTCGGCGACCCCAAACAACTCCCCCCCACCGTCCTCTCCAGAAAGGCGGCCGACCGTGGGCTGTGCCTCTCGATATTCGACCGGCTGCACAACGCGTTGGGTGAGGACACCTCAGCAGTGGTGCAACTGAGCCTCTGCTACCGCATGCACCCCCTTCTCCTGTCCTGGCCCAGCGTGGCCTTCTACAACAAGTCGATACGGTCAGGTCTCACCGACCCCTTCAGGCAAAGACCGCTGGTTGAAGGACTACCGAGGCGAGAGATACTGCCTTGGGAATTGCGAGACTCGAAGACCTGGCCAAAGCCACTGCCACCACCTCGGAGGACTTGGAAAAGTTGATGAGGGACCTCCAGCCCGCTCCCCAGCGTCCAGAGGAGCGGCATCGGTTCCTCCTGGTTGACAACCCCTCCCTCGAGGTCTCGTCCAACCTCCAGTCAGGATACGCGAACCTCCCAGAGGCCGCGCAGGCAGTGGACATCGTGCGTGCGCTCCTGCCCGCCATGGGAAAGGGTACTACAATGCGCGTCGTGGTTGGCTACCAGTTGCAATGTGCCGTCCTTGAGAACGGCTGGCCCCAGACAGGACGTAGCCTCAGCGGCTCCCTGGGGCAGACCAAGACCAAGGAGAAAGGAAGCGGCAAAGGTGGAACAGGCAAAGCGAGTAACTACACCACACTCCCCCCCGAACGCGACGACGACTGCAAAGGGACACGAGCGCGTGTTCGAACAATGGAGTTCCCCCATTCACTGGAATCGGCCTACGCTTCCCGGGGCTGCGTCAAGTTGCGGAAGAACACCTTACCAACGGCAGACTCACCATCTCCACCATAGACTCAAGCCAGGCTGGGGAGGCTGACCTAGTTATATACCTGACCACACGATCCAACAGCTGGCATGACTGGGGCTTCATGGACAACCCCAACAGAGTGAGCGTCGCAATCGCACGTGCCACCACCAATGTGGTCATAATCGGGGATGGAAGGATGTTTAGCTTCGCCACAGGAGCTCACCTGAGGGAACTCTCGGAGCACGGGAGGCTCGCCAAATTATGGGTCCGCTTCCAAGGGACCAACTTGGGCAAGAGAGCGCTGCTTCAAATCGATAAGGCATTCGACCCCATTGGTGACCTTACGACGTGGAATCCCCCCGCCCCCACACACAGGGGACGACAGCATAAAAGGCCTAGACGACGCCATCAAGAAGGCCAAAGCCTCCATGGAGAGCAGCTTCGCAGACCGTATCGCTGCACCACTCGACCCCCAGTTCTCGTGGGACAAGCTGGGCGCTGCCCTCACAGACAGCATGCGAAAGCTGGTTGGCGACCCTACAATGGGCATCCTTCTCTGCACAGTGTCCGGATTACATCCCCACCGCTGGCACATGGGGGCCACCCCCAGGCAGCCGGGCAGCCTAGACAGGAAGGCCTGGAGTCACCTAGGGTACTGCTTGGACGTGGAAGTCGGAATCGATGCCAGTAACCTTGTGTACAACCTCACGTGGGCGGCCCTGGTCTGGTTCCTCGGACTGGGCACACCGCGGCACGACAAGCAGCTAGGCGTCGCGCATGACTCGCCCCCCCCCCACTGCCCCACGTGGTTGGGAACAATCGCCGCCCCAAGCCCTCAAGCCGTTGCACCCCCCGGGACACGCTCCCCCAGTTCCCCGCGGCCTAGAGCAGCACCACCTGCTGGTGTAAACGCCGCAGGATGCACCCGGGAATGGAGCATCTGCACTCCCTGCTCAGCCCCGATAAGATCGACACAGATCTCACCGCCCTACTAGGAGGCGATGGGCAGCCGGCAGCCCCTCAGTCCCCCCACACTCAGAGTCCTTCTGGTGGTGATGATGCTGCAGCTGCGTGAGCCTCGCGCTACACTCTGGCCCTTCCCATTCCCAGAGCCCACGGGCGACGTCATAGAGGCTACGATGGGCCTCTGCCTTCCGTGGCAGGAGGCCCACAAAGAGTTCCGCACCCAGTTCGCTGAGACGTGGGGATTCCAACTCACGGACTTTGCCTCCCCCCACGCCAAGTTAGGGCAGGTCATTCACCACATTAGCACGTTGGCCACATACGCTCATCACCACGAGATTGCAGCTGAGCCCGAATGCCCCAGGACATGGGCAGGAATGCAGGAGCATGACTTCACCCTCGAGGCCCCCTTACGCGCACTGGAGGCAATAGTCCAGCCCGCGAACGTCAAGCAGCTAAGCAGTGGAGACTGCCCCATCTGCCAGTTGCACAAGACTCTGACGGGATCAGACTTGGGGCTTGGCAGCCCACGCACCATGGAGGACCTGCAGTACATAGGGGGCGGGGTTGCAATTTCCAACCACCGTCTCGACGAAGACATCCCGGCCTCCCCGGCCCCAGGAACAACGCTGCCCCCCCCGATCGTTCGCGGCGACCGCTTCCGCAGGCTGCAGAAGGGCGCCACCTGCAATTGCGACGGATGCACCAACGCAGGACTGCAGGGGGCAGCAGGCACTTGGGAGGATGACGACACCCGGGAACTGCTTGCCCAGAACCGAGCTCAGGCGTACACGAAGGGCAAGAATTGCAGATGGCTCTGCGAGCAATGCTGGGTCAGCTCCCTGGAAAGCAAGGGGATGCACGTCCCCGAACCCAACTCAACGGAGCGCAATACCAAGAAGTCCACGCAGTGGCTACTACAGGAGTACAAGCGTAGAGTGGACGACGACCGTGCACGCAAAAGAGCCAGGACTCCCCCCTCACTGTCCAGGCTGCTGCTGGGGTTCGGGCAACCGACCGACGCCCCAGCCCCAGCCTCTCTGAAGAACCTCGTCATGCGCACGCCGCGCCAGTCCCAGCCAGCCAGCGCAGGCACCACACTCCCACCGCACAGACTCACCGACGGCAGGTTCGGCACCGAAGTGCACCTCACCCAGTTGTACACGGCCACTTGTGACACCGGTCCCCCCAGTTCCCCCCTGCTAGAGCGGTTGCCGGGCCCCCTGCCCTTGGCTGCTTCGTGTGGCGCCCAGAGGCAGACGCAGACTGCAACGAGCAGACAGGCCTCCCGCCGTGGGGCGCAATGCCCCTGCTGTGGATCAAGAGGAAGTGGAACGCAGGATGGGCATGCAGGAGGTGCCTGGTTCACATCTGGAACATTGCCCCAAGCGCCCTCGATCGAATACTTGACTTGTGCCCCAGCGAGATACACCCAGCCTCCCCGACCAAGAGGCCGGCCATAAGCGACGTCGCAGAGGACGGGTGCAACTACGACATGTCTGCGCACCTTTCCACAACCAGCCGCGCGCCAGTCGCAGGCTCTGACGCACCAACTCCACCAAGCGACGGCCGGTCAACACAGCCCCACGCTGGGCAGCCACAAGGGGCCCCAGCCGGTGGGGTCACCCTCAGCTACTCGCTTCCCGACCTACCACCGCCCGCTGCGCCGCCGCTCCCCACGCACTCCACCCACCGTCTGGCAGGGGGGGGGTCGAGGGGCCCTGTCCGCGCGTTGGTAAAACACCTGATTGAGTGGAGCCACGCAATCTACACCATCTGGGCAGCCCACGCGCAGCGTTTGGGAAGAGACATTGTGGGCGAGGTAACCGACGAATCGGGATGGCCCCTCGAACAATCGGCGCCCTTCCTGGCAACTATCTACGGGGGCGAGATACCCAGCAACGGCCATCCCCCGCGCATCCCCTGGGACAGAGGGCCGCGGCTGCCAGGGTTGTCACACACCTAGTGGAGAGCAACCCGAAGTACCAGGAGGAATGGAAGTGCTTCGCTGACAAACTCGACAATCAGAAAGGACAGTGCCCCTACCGACAGCCATTGCATACACTCACCCTCTTTCTCTCAGGGATGGAGGATTACCTATCAGGCGGAACGATAGAGCTCCTCGCCGGCCAGCCCAAGGCGGCAAAGACCAATGACGCTGATAGAGGAGGTCCCCCCACATCCATTTGGCTCAACAGGCCCCAGGAGGAACTTTCTGGCCCCACCACGCAACACGCATGTGGCCACGCGCCCCCCCAGCAACCCGTCGCACCAGGTCAGTCTGACGGATGCGCAGGAGACGCGCCGCCCCCATGCAAGCGCGGGAGCGGCGGCGGCGAGTTGGAAGACCTCGACTGGGATGAGTCCAACGAGGGATCCGAACCGGACGCCCAGGCGCACGGCAGCCCACCAGACATTTCCGACTCCGAGGTGCAGGCCAGCCCCGCGCACCAAGTAGACGATGCCGACATTCCAGGACCGAACAAGCGTGAGCCCGCCCATAGTACCCCCCCCTTGTGGTCCCACCCCCCACCCCCTGAGGGTCGACTCGCAAGCCTGGCCCCCATGTGCACGGGCCTTCGCGGGCGCGGTCAGTGACGGCAGGAAGCCCAGGCAGCCGGAGAACAAAACAGATCGCCGACCTCCCACGATTCCCGAAGACACCTACAGCGGTCGCTCTATCCCTCCGCCCCGCAGCTCACCCAGGCAGCAACACAGTGCGGGTCGGGGGCGCGACGCGCAGTCAGCAACAATCCCACCAGCGCGCCCTGATGATCCCATGGGTGGTCCCCCCATGTACATGCGGCCCATCAACGAAGCTAATGTCACAAGGGACGAGCCAGCACCGGATAAGATCATGAGGTTGCAGAAGACTCTGGGAGGTGCGTTCAACGGAGTATGGGGCGCCTGGGCCCGTAAGGCAGGAAGCAAGCAAGGGGGCACATGGGTCAACATCAAGTCCGACCCCAGGAAGAATACGGCGCAGCAGCGCGACGACTTCCTCCAGGCATGGAGCAACGTAGGTTACAATGCCTACAGGATGGACATGGAGTACCAGCTCCAGGCGGAATGGCCAAACATTATGGACCAGCAGCGCAGGCTTACACAGCGCGACACGAAAACCCGTACCCCCGAAGGACCCATCGGAGGCGGACGCTGGAACCCATGGGCCGACGAGTACGAAGTGGCTTCCAATACCCCCCCGCGGTCCGCCGACGACAAAGGCGCCTCTCAGGCAGCCGCCTCGGGAAGGCCCATCGGTGGCGGACGCTGGAACTGCGGGCTGACGAGGGCAAAGAGGCTACATGGCCCCCTCCCGCTGCACACCGACTACAGAGTCGCCACGCAGACAGGCGCATCAGGATCGGCCGCCCCCTGGGGCGCATGGCAGTCCTGGGACGGGTGGGACCACCAACGGGGCACATGGATCGACGCAGACTGGAGGGCCAACGGGGGGGGGACTCCGCCCCCAAGTGAGCGCGACAGGGACCCGCCACCAGGAAACGCGCCCCCCACCCCCCCCTCTGGCATGGGGAGTCGGCCCTCCTGTCTGGGAAAAATCGCTCGGCGCGCTTCCCGCCTTCCCACCTGCACGTTTGCCCCTTCCCCGCTTTCTCAAGGGCTGGCCTGCGCAGCTCGTCTGCGGCTCAAGACCTTTTCCCCCCGCTCATGTTAATTCTCAGAGTTGCCACTCAGCCCGTCACGGAACGCAACGCTTGCTTTCTGGGCAACAACGACCTCGGGCAGCTGGGGACAACCTCCACCTCCCTATACAAAGTGGTCTCCATCGCGCTGACCCTGTGGGCTATATGGGACCCCATCTGTGCCAAGCGGGGCCCAATGGGTCGGCAGCCCCATGGTCCTCAACCGTCCCTTTGCTGCGCACAGACACGCAATTGGCGAGGGATAAAGACTGCACGGACGGCTGCCCCCCACGGGCCATCGCTTCCGTGGGTGGCCCCTTCGCGACGGGGACTGGTTTCACCGCAGTGACAGGCCGAGGCCTTAATACTCTTGTGCCGCCTCTTGGGGCCGAGGTGCACGTATACCACCACGCTGCGTTTAGACTACCCACGCTTGCCCGTGGGCCTCGTAGTCCGTGAGGATTCGGCTGAAACAATCCACTCCTACGGTTCCCCTTGGCCTTGTTCTCACTGGACAATGGTCCGTTTTTGTCCGCTCGGGCACCCACTTTGGACGACTGGGACTGCAGGCCAAAGGCCCGCCCCATGTGCCCCACCTGTCGTACCGCACTCTCCCCGCACTTCCCACCCACGGTGGCCCTGGCAAGGCGGCGTCGCCCCCCCCCCCACCCACCCCACCCCCACCACCACCACCACCTGACGGGCACCTTTCCCCCCTCACGCCCACAACTCTTGCAACGCACACGCACGCTGTTGTGTTCTCTGCGGTCACCGCCACCAGGCCCGCCGGCTTTGCCCCTCCCCCCACACCTTTTATTTACCGGATTTGCGGCTATCGGCTGCGCCTCCCCCCCCTCCTCCACGCCCGCTGATGCGGTGCGCCGCGCCACTCGGCCCCCCCCCCATCGTGGCAACGTTCACATGCATGCTCCGAGGTGGTCACACCCATCCCAGCGGCGGGGCGCGACCACCCGCTGGCTCCGGCGGGTGGGCCTGGGGAGGCAGGTTTCCTGTACAAGTGGTCCATCCTTTGGCAGGACTGAGCCTTCACATGGCAGGCCCGCCCCTCCGGCCCCCGGCTTCGCTTGTGACGTCGCCCCCTTCCTCTGGACGGACCTGTTGCTCGCGTGCGCCAACGACGCCAACGACCGTTTCCACGGTGCACGGCGCACGTGGCCCACGACAGCCCAGCGGTTCTCCCACGGGCAGGTCCGCAAGCCTCCCGCTGGGTGGTGCAGCCGTGGTACCACGCAGCGTTCCCCCCATCCACAGTGGCAAGGAAGTTGCTGGCTGGGTCTCTCACGACTAGACTGTCGACGCCTGTCATGGTTCGACGCACTTGTCTTCGAGCACTTTAGGTGCTCTGTGAGTGAGGCCTCCTTCCTTCCCCCTCCCCTCGTCGCCTCCTTCGCGTGTCTCCCCTTCTGCTCCTCCTCGCCGCGTTTGGCGGTGCCTTTCCTCGGGCTCTGCGCTGCCCGCACAGCGGTCCCGCCTTCTCGCAGGCTTGGTCTGTGGGGGGCTGGCGCCACAGTTCGACCCTCCGCCGGCTTTTCCAGTCTGCTGCCGTCTTCCGTCCCCGGGTCGGCTCTGAGGAGGTTCATTTTGTCCCTCGCACGTGCATTGCGGCGTTGGCCTATGTGCCTTCGTTGCCAATCGTCTCGCTTTGCGCCCCTGTCGAGATTGACCCGCTCTCTGGAGCCGTCCTTTGAGCCGCAGATCAAAAAGTACCCCCACCAGTAGCGACTCACTCAGCTGTCTTCGCACTTGTAGCTCGCGCCTCACGGTCCGTTGCTGCGCCTATTTGCGTCGTCTGCGAATTTAGTTTATTTTTTATTTTGCATGTGCAACTGCGAGCATGCTTGCAGGTGTGGTCGGCTGTCGACAGTGACGGCTGGATTCGCAAATTTACAATGTACCGCGCCCCGGACGTTGTGACCGTTCCCTGGGCGTTTCCTTGGAGCCGCGACCAAAAAAAACAAATGCCCCCACCAGTGTGCCCCGCTTCTTGACCTTCGTCCTGGAGCCGCCGACCCAAAAAAATACCCCCGCCAGCTGTTTTAGCCAATTCGCCTCGCCCGTGGCCCGGACGTTGCCTTCGCCGCCTGATGGTTGTCTCGCGGCCGCGACCAAAAAAAAAAAACAGCCCATGCAGAAACGACGCTCAGGGGAGTTGAGGTGATCAGGGAAGTGGGGGAGCAGGCGGAAGAATAAAGGGCGGGGGAAGTTGTCATAGACCCCAAGAGGGGGAGGATGGAGGAGGATTCGTCGTCTGAGGAGGAGGAGGAGGGGGAAGAGGAGGAACAGGAGGAGGAGGAGGTGGAGTAGGGCGTGGACGAGGAGGACGAGAAGGAGGAGAAGGAGGAAAAGGAGGGAGAGTTGGGTACCTGAGGCCTCGTATGGGGTTTTTTGGAGGCCTCTTGGGCGCCTCTTGGGGCTGTTTGGGCGCCTCTTGGGGCCCTCCTGGGCCGCTCTTGGGAGCTTCAGGGGCGCTCTTGGGATCATCTTGGAGCATCGATCAAACAGGAGGGGAGCTTCAATCAGCCTCCCCCCTCAGGAGCACCGAAAATCGTCTCATGGAGCCCTTTTGGAGCGCATTTGGGGCGCTCTGGGACTCTATTGGGCCATCTTAGAGCCATGTTGAGGCCTCGGATGGCCATCGGAAGCGAAAAGGCTACAAAGCACACATGGTCGGTTTTCTTTTTTGGGTGTTTGAAAGATGTTGGCTTCTTGGGGGCCTCCTTGGAGGTCTCGGACGCCTCTTGGAGCCGTCTTGGAACGTTGGGGCCTCTTGGAGCATCCTGGGAGCCATCGTGAGGTATCGTGCGTTATCTTGAGCCACCTTGGAGTTCATCTTAGACTCTCACGGCTCCCCTTGGAGCCGTCTTGGGCCATCTTGGACGCTCCAACCCCTCGCCGTCCCCCCCGTCCAAGTCCAGGAAAGGGGGTAGGAGGAGGGGTCAAGACACCCTCCTAGGTAGCAAGCCGTCTAGCGCACTCCCACCCGCCCTCCCAACACATAAGTAACACCCGAGTCCCAACACATAAGTACGTAACAGCTACTGGGAATCAAAACCGAGCCCATGTGCGCGACGCTGGGGCGATGTGCGCCACGCGTGCCAGGCGCGCTACGCGCCTGGCACGCGCGTAGCGCGCCAGATGGGACCCGAGCGTGCCAGGCACGCTTGGTGCGCCAGATGCGCAACGTGCCTCCGCGTGCGCCAGGTGTGCCGCGGACTCCAGCCGCGCCAGGTGCGCCACGTTCAGGGCACGTGCAGAGTGTGTTAGGTGCGCCTGCGCACGTGACAGCACACATCGGGAAACATGTCGGCCCCCACCATCCATGTTAAAAACCAATCGATGCCCATCATTGCGTCTGGTGGGCCAGCGCACAGCAGGCCATACGCCACCACTTGACAGTGATCGTGGGGTGGCCGCGCATGATGCACATTTAGCCGCGAGGCACATCTTGTATTGTTTTTGTGCTGTCACGGATGGTAGCCCTGCGCGCAGCAGGCAATCTGCTGTCAAAAGCCATAAAAAGTGCTCGCAGGCCTCACGAACATGACTCCAGACTTTGCCCCACAGTGTATTTTGTATGTTTTTGACGGATGGTGGGGGGTGGCCCTCAGGGGGTCCTCATTGTTCCTGGTTGGCTGCCGGTCGCCTGGGGGAGCGGGTGTATAACATTAGGGAACAGTGATAAACCCCTCCCCGAAGGGAAGAAGGGGGTTGGGAGAGGAGCTTCCCTAGACCACTTACGCCCAGAGGGCTGGTGGGATTCTGGTCAGAACGCGCCCCAGGACAGGTCCCATCGGCGTCGTCGCCCGTCGTTGTCGCCGTCGCTATGTCTGTTTATCGTTGTGTTCCGTCGTCTTTTTCGCCGTCGTCATCCGTTGTCAGAGGTTTCCGTTGCCACTGCTGGATGTGGCTTGCAAAGTTGGGCAGGATGGACCTCAGGAGGAAGAGCGGAGTTTAGCTTGGATTCGGCGTCGCCCGTCGTCGTCACGGTCGTCATCCGTCCGTCGGGGGCCTCGACCAGTGGAGGCTTCCATATGTCTCCAGTTGAGTATCCAGGATCCAGGAATTGAGGATCGAGGGTTTGGGATGCTTGTGGGCCTTCCTGGGCCTCTGGGAAGCTCCTCGGCGCCATGGCTGGACTTCGCTCGAAGCTCCGGCAGGGACGCACCTCAGAAAAGATCGTCGTCACTGCCGCCGCCGTCGTCGTCGTTGTCGTCGCCAGCGCCGCGGCCGCCGCCGCCGCCGGGCTGTCGACTTGGAGGGGGGGCAGACTTTGTGGCGTGACAGAAATATCGCACAGGAGCTGTTTTGCAATATTTGACGTCCAGAAGCCGCTAATGAACCTCAGCACCGTCAGACGACTATTCTTGATAAAAGGCCAGCGACTCGAAAAAGCACGACGTCCGAACTCCGACGCCGCCAGCCGACAACGAGCATGCCAGAGACCCAGAAACGGCCAAAAGCCTCAACCTTGGACCCTTGATCCTGGAGCCTCCTCCCCAGTGGGGAGGACTTGCGGAGACACTCTCTGGGCAGGAATGGGGAAAGGCACCTCCCGAGGAACCCTCGAGCCTGGAGCCACGGTGTTTACGAAGCACTGTTGCGAAGAGACACGGGAAGGGACGGGAGGAGCAGCGCATGTTGTACTCAAATCAAGTGCTCAACACAGGAGAGTTGAGGAGGGGGGACCTTAGAAATGGCCCAAGGAGGGAACTGAGGAGGAGGAGGAGGAGGAGGAGGAGGGAGGACGGAGATGGGGAGGATCATGAGGATGAGGAGGGCCCTCCCTCGACCCCTCTCATCCCCCTCCCCTCCTGGGCAGGAAGGGGGAGAAGGGCACCTCCCGAGGAGCCGCCCTCGAGCGCTGGACCGCGCCCGCGACCGGTGGACGGAGCGCTCTGGCGGCGCCCCGGCTGCCTCTCTGGGGGGCCCGCCTCCCGTCGGCCGCCAGTCGCCGGTGCGGCCGTCGGTCGGTCGGTTGCCGCTTGAGGGTCCGAGAGCTCGAGCCTCGAGGGCAGTCTCCTCCTCCTGCTCCGTCTTCTCGTCCTCTTCCTCCTTCTCCTCCTCCTCCTCCTCCTCCTTCTCCCCCCCAGTCTCCTGGGTCTCCACCTCCTTCCCCATCTGCTTGTCCTTCTGCTCCTCCTCCTCCCCTCAATCATCTCCTCATCCTTCTCCGTCTCCTTTGCCTCCTCCTCTCCTCCTCCTGCTGCTCCTCCCCATCCTCATCCATCCTGATCCCTCTCCTCCTTCCTCCTCCTTATCCCCCCTCCTCCTCTTCCTCCTCCTCGTCCTCCTGCTCCTCCTCGTCCTCATCCTGATCCCTCTCCTCTCTTCCTCCTCCTTCTCCCCCTCCTCCTCCTCTTCCTCCTCCTCGTCCTCCTGCTCCTCCTCATCCTCCTCCTCCTTCTCCTCCTCCTGTCCTCCTCCTCCTCCTCCTCCTCCTCCTCCTCCTCCTCCTCTTCCTCCTCCTCCTCTTCTTTCTTCTCGTCCTCTTCCTCCTCCCTCCCCTCCTCCTCCCCCTCCTCCACCTCCGCCTCCTCATCCTCTTCATTATTATCCACCTTCTCGTCCACCTCCTCCTCCTCCTCGTCCTCCTCTTCCTCCTCCTCCTCCTCCTCCTCCTCCTCCTCCTCATCTCATCATCATCATCATCATCATCATCATATCATTATCATTATCATTATCATTACCATTATCGTCATCATCAGCATCATCATCATCATCGTCTTCCTTCTCCTCTTCCTCCTCCTCCTCCTCCTCCTCTTCCTCCTGCTCTTCCCACTCTCTTCTAACTCCTCCTCCTCCTCCTCCTTCTCCTCCTCCTGTTCCTCATCCTCCTCCTCCTCTTCGTCCTCTTCCTCCTCCTCTTCCTCCTTCTGCTTCTCGTCCTCCTCCTCATCCTCCCCCTCCTCCTCCTCCGCCTCCGCCTCCTCATCCTCCTCATTATCCTCCACCTTCTCGTCCACCTCCTCCTCCTTCTCCTCCTTGTCCTCCTCCTTCTCCTCCTCTTCCTCATTCCGTAGCCAGGTTGGCTCAAGATGTTTATGTCCCTCGGGCAGGAAACGGATACCCCTAATCCGAGGCCAGCTCCCGTCCTTGGCAACCCCAGTCGAGCTGCGCGTTGCTGGTCCTCCGCGCACAGCCCAGGTCGGGTAAACGGAGGCCTTTCCAGTTCCTGGCCTGGCGTTGTGTGGATGGGCGGCACACCCAGTACGAAGAAGACGCTCAAGCAGGCTGGGCGTTCTGCTAATCCCGACGCGGCCTCCGACCACTCGGCTTGCAGCTCGGCTTGTGGTTATCGTCGCGATCGTCGGGCTGACCATCGGCTGCCTTGGAGTTTGGATGCCGTGAGCTCGCGGCGTTCCCGCAGCGCCGGCCGCAGTGCAGGTCGTGCCCCTGCGGACAGCCTGCTGCCCCGTGACGACCTGGCTGGAGGCGCTGGAGCTATGCCCGACCTTCCTCGACAGTCAGCAGGTCGCAGTCTCGGAGGCGCGCGGCTCGAACGTCGGTGATCAGCCTGAGCGCGAGCGGGCTGCCAGCGCCACTGCGACGCCTGTGGCGGGGCTCCCCACGCCGCCTGGCGCCGCCGCTGATGCCTCGCCAGGATGGGGGCCTGGACAGGACCCGTGGGCTCGCCATCTTCGCGGGGTTCCTGGTGGTCTGCCCCACCTCCTGGCGGCCCCGCGGTGGCGGCGGAAGGCAGCGACCCCTTCGGCATGTCCGCGACGCTCGCGCGCTTAAGGAGGACATAATCGCGGAGATGGCTCGAGTCTCGGCCGACCCCATTGCCAAGATAGTGCGCGCGGAGCTCCTGCGGACCATCAGAGATGCGGTGCAGTCCTTCGTTGCCCAGCTCGATGAGTCTATGCAACAGCGCTTCAGGGCCCAGGAGCCCCGCGTGGTTGACGTCGAGACGGGGGCTGGCCTGACCGAGACAGCGCACTCCAACCTCGCGGACCGCTTCGCGAAGTTGGAGCAGTAGCTGGACTTGGCGCGGGCTGCGCCGAGGGGGCCCATCGCCACGACCGCAGAGTGGCAGCGGGCGACTTGCCCCGGCATCTCCGTTATCTCGGCACGGGAGGACATCGGCAATATCTTGGTTGCGGACGCGCCCTGCGATTGGGCGGCTGCTTGCAATTATGAGGCTGGGAAGGATGTTGGGTTGGAGGGCGAGGAGCTCGCCCGCAGGTTCATCCTTCGCTTCAGAGGCCTCGCGGTCACCTGTGCTTCGCGCGCTCGGCAAGCTCTCGGTCTTCTTCGCGACGCTCACGGCGTCTGGCGGGAGTTTGTTGCTGCGTTCCCCAGTGCGCGCCGCATCCCCTTCTGCATCAGCGTTGATCGTGTTCGAGATCTCGAGGGGGCGCAACTGAGGGAAGTGGCGCGACAAGCTACAGGAGCACCTGGGGAAACGCGTTTCATCGATAAGGAGGTGGGGGCACAGCCCGTCGACTGGGGGGTCCTCGCTGGCATCGCCGATGACCTTACCGACCCGCCGCGGGTGCAGTGGAACTTGGGTGCTCTATCTGAACGTAATCTGGCTCGCGCGGACATGGACAAGCTGGCCGATGACGTCTTTGTCCCAAAGCGCATCGAGTGGAGCGGGCAACGCCGTCTTCAACGCTGGCCATCTGGTGTTCAACAGCTGGAACTGCCGTGCTCTCCTTCGCCACCCCGTCTCACGTGCTTCATCGCAAAGCCGAGCTTGTGCGTTCCTTGCTCCCCCCTCTACCATCACGGCACTTCAAGAGGTGCACGGCCCTGCCGCTGCTGTGGAGGAGCCCTTCTTTCATCTTCAGGGAGAGGTCGAAATTTGTGGTTCCCCTAGACGTGGCGGCGCATGTGCGTTGGTTCCCAAGTCAGCATTAGAGCATGTCCAGAACTCGCCTCAGGAGGGTGCCGCGGGCTGGGCCCTCTTGTCTCAAGCTCGTGCATCGGGCCTCTGGCTTCTGGTGGCACCACTGGAACATCTGCAATCATGATTTGGGCGCGAGTGACTCCCGCGGCATCTTGCAAGCGTTTCACGAGCAACTCGCCCAGGTCAAGAAATATCCCAGTCTGACAGGCATCTTCATGATCGGCGACTTCAATATTGCTGACGAGGAGGTGGGCTACTCCACCGCGGAGCTCATCCACGCGCGAGGCCGACGTCGGCAACCTGGCGCTGGCCCCGCAGGAACGGCGGCCGCCCGCGCGACCTGGCCAGTCGCGATGGCGGGCGCTCTTTCGGCAGATGACAAAGCTCGCCGCGCCCGGCCCCAGCCGCTACCATGCGGGCACTGGGACGGGCGCGCGCATCGACAGATGCTCCACTGCGGCGCCACCTCGGCCCTTGCGCCAGCTCTGGCAATGCGCGCGGCGCTGCGACGAACCGCAGGAGCTTCACGACGCGACGCTGCCTGACCGCGCGCTGCTCTCGACCCCGCGGCAGTCGCGAGGGCGGGGCTCCGAAGAGCCGATCTGCAGGGGAATCCCGAGGGCATTTGCACGGGCGAACACTTCCACCCCATCCTGGAAGAGCACGAGCGCATCGCTAGATCGGCGACTTCGGCGCGTCGGGCGGAGCCGTGCTCGCGGCCCCTCGGGGCGGGAGCTGGCGACTCTCTGCCGGCCGGCGGCGGCGCGCGCGGCGCGCGACCTGCAGGTGCGCGGTCGCCCGACGGCGCGCGAGAGCCGTTCGACGCATTTTCTTCCTCTGGCGGGCGCCGCCAAGCGTCAGGATGCTTGTTTGGGCGACATTCTCTGACAGAGGCATCAGTGGCTCCGCTCCTTCTCCTCGGTCGACGCGATGTCCTCGCGCGTCGTCATCCCCTCTCCCGGCGCCATTGCGCGCGCAAGCTCGGATCTGCAGTTCCAGGAAGCCCAGGCCGAAACCGCGCGGCTCCAGAGGGCCGAGGGCGCGTCAAGTGCGCCTGGACGTCGAGCGCGTCTTCTTGCGCATTCGAGGACCTTCCGCAGGCGAGCGCAGATCTGGCCCCCGTTCGGCCGTAGGCATTATCTGGCGGGGGCGGCGGACGGCGGGGCGGACGCTCTCCAGACCTCTGCTGGGGGCCAGACAGCGGCTCTTCGCAAATTCTGGGGCTCCGTTTTTGAGAAGCAGCAATCGGTCTCTTGGTGGGGCCAGAAGTACCTGTCCAAGTCCGCTCCTGAAATAGGACTTCTCGGACCCCCCCCCCTCCCCTCGCTCGGTCCGCCGCTTTGCCGGCCGCGTTTTGCATTCGGAGCCGGGCCCGAATGGGCTTGCGCGCGCCGCTTGGGGACTTGGCCAGGGCCCCAAGGTGTCGTTACACGTTTCCCATTGGCTCGCTAGCGGACAGCGAATGCACCCGTCGTTCTACTCGCGCCTGCAGGTCTTCATCCCGACGAGGGTTCTGGAAGACGATGATGAGCGCACTCGGCGCCCGCCCCGTTGGTTCCAAAAACACGAATATCAAAATCGTTGCTAGGGTCGCCAACATGGGTTGGTCGGAGGCCGTTCAAGAGCCAGGCGTCCTCGTGCAGCGAGGCTACATGCGAGGCCTCAACTTGTCGCCGAATGTTTACGAACTTGATGCCCACGCTCGCCTCGTAAGCGCACGCTTGTTTCCTGATGGTGCCATGTTAGCCATTGGTTGTGCGGGGGCGTTCCCGTCCGTCAGCCAGCAGTGGCCCATGCTTGCGCCGGCGCGGACTAACACCCCCGCGGGCGCCATCTCGCGACCCAAAGTTTCTATCATATCAACACTTTCTGTTCGAGGCGAGGCCTCCACCCGCGCATCCTATCCATGGTCTTTGGCGCGTTGCAAGGGTGCCCGTTGAGCAGCAGCCGCATTGCCACTGCGATCGATAGCTCTCCCTGGGGCGTGTTTCGCAGCGTGTAGTTGCCAGGGCATGAAGAGACCTGCGCGAGCGCCAACGACATTGGCGCGGTCCTCATTCTCGCGCAAGGGATATCGCGAGATGGCCCGCGTTTCCCGCATTGCTGAGCGCCTCGCAGGCTTAATTCTCATGGCTGCCAAATGCTTCGTCGCTCCTCTCATCGCTGCCCTTCCGGACAGTCTCGAGCGCGATGTGCGCCGCTTCCTCCGTGGGTGCTCCCGTCCTCGTCCAGATGCCGTTATCTAGCCAGGTTCGGCCTGGTGGGGGGAGTTCGAAGTCGCGTCGGAGGTTATGTACTTGTGATTATGGCTGGGCCCTGGGGCCGAGGCGCTTCGGAACATTCTAGCCCCCCTCAACAAGATGGTCGTTCGGACCAGAGCCATCGCGGATGTCAGGCACGATCCCACGACGGGGGTTCAGCTTCACGGTCAAAGATCGCTGAGTGCGCCCCCGGTGCGTTTCGCAGCTTGTTCCGATCCAATGGGAAGTAGCTAAGATATCGAGTGGCAGTTGATGACCCAAGCTGAGTAGAGCTCGCTCTTGAATGATTTCCAGTACGAGGAATGCCAACATGTCTGTGTCTGTATGCTTCCGCATGCGTATATGCTCACGTTCTTCAGCGGCGGATCCTCTCTTCGCCGCGCATGCTTCCCGGCCCCGCGGCCGCCGTTCAATGGGTTCCGATCGGGGAGAAGCTGAGAGCGGGGCTTTGGAAGGGGGGTGGATCGGTTCGCTCTGCACTTAGCCTCCTCGCACGGAAGGCCGGCCTGCCCAGACTGCAGGTTGAGTTGCCCAGTTGTGGCCAATCTCACGCGCCCCGCGCGCCCGGTGGCCAACCTCAGCTGCCCCGCCCACGCGGCGCAGCTCGCGCGCCCGCCGCCGCCCGCCGCCGGCGTCTCGCGCCCGACTGCGCACCCATTGCCGGCCGAGGGCGGCGCCCTCGGCTTCGACGCGGCGCCCCTCGCCATCGCGAGCGTCGCGGGTTTGGCGGGGCGGGGGGCTGCTAGCTCAGCTTCGCGCCGTCGTCGGGCCGACGTCGTCGGCGCCGCCCAGGCCAGGAGGTGGATCCCGACCTGGGGGATCTCGCGAGGGCGCAGGTGGCTCAGGTGAGACGACGTCAGCCGCTCCAAACGTGCGATGGTTTCCCCTGGGGGCTGCGTCTTGATGCGATCTGATGTCCTTGGCATGGAGGCGGACCACGAGCGGGTTGTCACGCGGGCGTCGCTCGCGCTGCCCTCGCTGATCGCCACCTTCACGGATGATGGCGACCACTATGCCGAGGGCCTGAGCCAGCAGAACGGCGACATAGCCGAGGCGAGGTGGATCGCACTGCCTGGAGACACCCCCCCAGGGGAGAACGCGGGAAGGATCCGCAGGTTCCAGTGCCCGCCTAACGAGGCCACGATGGAGCAGCTGGAGCGGGGAATCACGGCTACGCCCGCGGACAGGGGCCCCTGCACCCTCTCCCCGACGGCTCGCAGATATTCGGTGACTGCGCGGTGGTCGCACTGCCCGCGGGGACCGTCTCGGGCCGCCTCGTGGCTCGGCGGGGCCTGGAGAGCTACGCCGTGGACGACGCGGGGGGCGTGCACTTCAAGTTGAACAACGAGGGCGCGCGGAAGAAACCCTTCGCCGACGCCGTCGATCAGCAGGTCAGCGACGAGCCCGAAGGCGGCGCGCTGGCGCAGGGCCCGCGCGCGGCGCTCCCCCTGGTTCGCTCCTGGCGCGACTCGGGGCTCACGGCTGTCACTCACCACGAGAGTTGGGTCCGAGCAGCGAGGGTCCCCGGCGGGGGCCGCTCGGTCCATGAGCACGAGATGATCGTTCGGGTCTTGGAGGCGATGTTGACCGTGGACCAGGTGAACATAGGCCGCTACAGTCGGCCGACCTGCTGGCTCGGCGGCTCAAGCTCATCGAGGATGCTCGCCGTGGGTCGCCGTCGAGACCGTATTATTACGCGGCCGACATCTACATGGGGCATGCGACGAGGAAGGGTGGAGCTTCGTCCGTGCCAGAGTTCCAGGTGCGCATCGCTGACAGCCCAAGGGATGAGGTCGCCATCCAGAAGGAGAAGCGCAAGGGGAGAGAGCAGGCCAATTTGCGGAAATCAGGCAAGCGCCCCCCAGGCGGGGCTGGGGGAAGCGGACGATGATTTCTTCGGGCCGGAGGTTTCGGCCGCCCTCCAGCCGGCAGCAGGCCTCAGAGCGGGGGGGGGGCCGCCGCAGTTTTGACCGCACAGCCTGACCGACAGCGCGATCTCTCCCCGCAGCCGAGGGTCGAGGTGGCCGCACCCACGAGGCAAGGGGCTTCTGAGCGCATGCGCCGCAGGCTGGCGCGCCGCCGCCGTCTCCAGATCCAGTGCAATGAGGTGATTGACGGCATCAACTTGCCGCGCCCTCCGTTGCCGCGGCATGGACTTGCCAACGCAGACCAGAGGGAGGCCCATCGGGCCATGTTTTCCCAGGTGAAGGCTGCCCCACAAGCCAGCACCGTGCACGCCCGCCGCGAGGCCTCTCGTGAGCTTCTGGCTACCAACCTCTACACAGGCGAGGAGGCTAAGAATCCGGTCGCGCAGCATGACAGATCCCGAGTAGACCTTCCAAGAGCGGGATCGCCAGCGCCACGGGTCGAGGCTGTGATCGACCCAATCGGGAGGGAGTATCTGCGTCACTACGAGGCGCACATGCTGCGCCCTGCTGATGAGCTCGAGACCGAGCCCCCCATCACCCCGTGCATGGGCGAGTACCTGCGGAAGCACGAGGACGCCTACGTCTTGTTCGTGAGTGACCTTGTGGCCGCGGACATGGTGTCCTTCACCTTCACCCCAAAGGACATGGTGACGCCGTTCTTTGCATCGAAAACGAATGGCCGGCAGCGCCTGGCGCGGGGCGCCCGCATCCCCAACGGGCGTTTCAAGCACGCGCCGCCGCAGTGCATGGGCACCCCGGCGGCCTACGGGAGGATCAGCCTGGGGTGCGACGTCGAGGACAACGGCAGTTTCACAGAGACGTTGTACTGCGCCCAGGCGGATATCCGCAACTACTTCTACGCGCTGGGGCTGAGGGAGGACCTCGGGCTTCTCTTCTCGATCCCGCCGGTGCCGGAGGCTGTGTCGTCGCAGTGGGGGTGTAGGGCGGTGGACTCGCCTCTGGCGGAGCGCGGGGGTTGGGTCTGGCCCTTCCTGTCCGTGGTCCCGATGGGGTGGAACTGGGCGTTCTGGCTGGGGCAGCACTGCAACGTCTTTCGATGTCTGCAGGCCGCCTCGGTCGGTCCTGAGCGTCTGCTCACGGACCATGTTCCACTCCCGCCACTGGAGGGGGGCCTGCCGCGTCTGCTTCCTCATTGTGATAACATTAACGCGGCCGGGGCCGACCCGCAGCAGTGTGACCGCATGTTGGATGACAGAATCTCTAGTTCGAGCTCTTTCGGCGTCGAGATTCACGAGGTCGCAAGAGCCTCAGCCACTTTCTCCAGCCTGGGCCGCCTGGTTGACGGCGCACAGGGGATGGTCTTCTCACGCCCAGAGCGCACGGAGAGGCTTAGACAAGCCTGCCTTTGGCCTGAGAGCAGGCCGAGGGTCACAGACAGAGGGATCGAACGCATTGTCGGGCACGTTATCGACCGCAGCATGCTTCGGAGAGAGCTGCCCTGCATCCTCAGGTCCCTCTATGATGTTATCAGAACGCATTGCAACGAGAGAAAGCGCCTGTGACCCTCGACGGCGGCAGAAGTTGCCCAGCGCCGATCTTTGCTCCGCGCGACGTTCAGTAACTTGACTGCCGTGGAGCCCCACGGCGGTGGCCAGCGACGCTTGCCTCGGCGGGATCTCCGCGGCAACAACGAACCTTCCTCTGTCAGTCGTCGCGTCCATCGGGAGAGTGAATGAGAGGTGGGAGGAGGTATAGGGCTCCTACGGCGGCCTCGGCGAGAGATCTGCTCTCGGGGCAACGGGGGACAGCAACGGGGGCCCGTGCGAGGCCAACTTCAGGGGCGAGTGCTTCGCAGGGCTGGATGTCTTCTGGGACGTCGGCGCGGTCTTGGGTTGCAATGGCCCCAGCCACAAGGAGGACCCCTGGGGGCCCGATCCAGACTTCGACGGGGCCCCGCACAGCGTGCTCAGCGCGGGGGCCTGGACCGAAGTGTTCGCGTTCCCGTCCCACGCATCGGAAAGCGCATTGGAGGGGAGGGCCAGTAACGCGGCCTCTAGGCACATCCTGCGGCCCACGAGGGCCTTCAACAAGCGTCATCTGAAGCTGGGTGACAATCGGGGCACCGTCTTGGCTCTGTCTCGGGGCTGGTGCTCTGCTTTCGGTCTGCCCCCGCGCTGCCGCCGAGAGGCAGCGCATTCCGTCGCAGACAATGTTCGGTTCG
The DNA here is from genome assembly GCA_963575745.1 of Prorocentrum cordatum. NCBI lineage: Eukaryota > Dinophyceae > Prorocentrales > Prorocentraceae > Prorocentrum > Prorocentrum cordatum. Next base: position 1,767,098 of record CAUYUJ010011113.1, read on the forward strand.
AGAACCGCTGGATCCCTTCGGAGTTCAATCGCTCGGACAAGGAAGGGCTCACGGCGGTGGGGGCGCGGCCATGGAGACCTCTGGCCTGCGCCGAGCGCCCGCGCGGAGAGCAGGCAAGGCGCGGGCCGCGCTGGGCAGGGAACAGCTGCGCGGTCGCCCTTTCGCGGGCCGCGCGCGCGAGGAAAGGTCGTCGAGGAGAGCCGCTGCCACGGGTGCGGTCCAGATGGTCGCCGTGGGCGCTCAGTCCTTCCTAGAGATCGAAGCGGTCGCCCCAGACTCAGAAGGCCCACGCGGAGTGCTCGGCAGAGCTCAGGCAGGTCGCCGCAACCAACGGCCTCTCCCTGAGGTCACCAGCGGCCGACGACCTGGCGCCGACGAGCTACGCCAACTTCGCTCGGGGCAAGGGGCTCGACAAGGGCGCGGCCCAGCGGGCGCGCGCGGCCTGCGTCGCGGAGTGCCACGGCTTTTCCCGACGCGGCGGGCTTCGCTTCGCCTGCCGCGGCCGTCGCGGGCGGGCGCTGCAGGGGCGGGAGAGGCTCGGCCCAGGTTTCACCCGTCCGCCGAGTCCATGGGCGCTGGTTGCTCTGAGCACCGAGATCCTGATCACGAGGCTCAAGCAGCCCATAGCGGCGCTGGCGGTGCTCACTATGTTCCCGGCGCGCCGTCGCCCGGCCGAGGCGGAGGGGCTCCTGGAGCAGGACTCGGCGCCGCCAACGACGTCGTCGCCGCGCCTCGCCGCGGACCTGCGCCCCAGCGAGTGCGGCGAGGTGGGCAAGGTCAAGCTCTCCGACGAGTCGCCCCTGATGGTTTCCGCGAAGGCCCTGTGGCTAGGCGAAGCGCTCTAGAGCATGAAGGCGGGGCTGCTCGAGCCGCCGCTCTTCGGACTCACGGCGCGCCTGCTCCTCGACGCCTGGAGCGACGCGCTCGGGGCCCTCGGCTTCCCCAACAGGTTCGCGCTGTACCGGCTGCGGCACGGGGGCCCTTCCCACGCTCGGCTCCGTCGGCGGCGCTCTCTGCTAGAGATCAGGAAGCGCGGGAGATGAGCCCCCGACGAGAGCGTCAGGCGCTACGAGGCATACGCCCTGGCGCAGCAGCACGAGGCCTCGCCTCCCGTCGCGCTGCTCAGGCGGGCCCGAGAGGTCCCAGGCAAGCTCGAGGGCCTGGCGTTGACGTGCCTAGGGAAGCGAGGGTGGCGCAAGCGGCCTGCAGGAGGCCTGGTCAGCCAGACGCCCAAGGCCCTCCGCGCCGCTTCGGGCCGCCGCCCGGCCTCGGCCCAGGCGCCCCGCCCTTCGCCGAGCTCATGCGCGGCCCCGCCAACCTCGCAGCAGCACTCGACCAGTGTGGGCTAGCCGGTGAAGGGTGGGACTACATCGACGGGGCTGCGGCCGACCTCGAGAGCCGCGCCGTGATCGAGGGCTTCCGCGAGCGCATCCGCCAGAGAGCTGCGCGGTCTGCACTTCGGCCTAGATTGTAAGACGTGGTCCAGGGCCAGAAAGAACGATGGGCTCGGGCCGCCGCCGCTGCGTAGTGACCAGCACCTTTTCGGCCCGCCTGCCCTTGCGCCTGCCGACCAGAAGATTAGACGATGCCAATTTTTTTCACGAACGTCCGGAGCCTAGTCGGGGAAGCCATCGCCGCTGGCCTCTTCGTGCGAATTGAGGACCCCTGCCTCGTCTAGGCTCTGGATGACGCCGCAATTGCTTGAGTTGACGAATGCGAACAAGGCGAAGCCCCACCAAGCTGACTACTGGCAATGCGACGTGCCGTGGAGGAAAGCCACGACTTTTCTGACCTCTAACCTGCCCGAAGTTGACGATGTTCTGCTCACTTGCTTAGGTACACAAGCTCGCTGCAGTGTTTCAAGAAAAACACGTCACCCTGCGAGGCAAGGACTCCCAGGGCAATTTCTGGACGTCCCGCGCTTGTCCCTATCCGCCTGCCCATTGTACCGCGACAGCGAAAGCGATCAGTTAGCGGGCCGGCGCACTGTTTGGAGGTGGGTAGGGGCTTCAGTTTGGAGGCAGCGGAGCTGCTAGAGTCTCGCGCCGCCTGCCGAGCAGGCGACCCCGATTCAGAGCTTGCGAGGTGGTCATAAGCAGTTGGCCCCGGCAAAACAGGAATGAGCATCTTCGTCACATTGGCATGGGCAGTAAAGCGTGAATCGCTTCAAATGGCCGACGTCGGCCTTCCGCTACTCAGACTGGTTCAACCTCGGCGCTTGGAATGGCCCGCGTGTTCGGTCTCTCTTCATCACCGCGGCTGTCGCTGCCATGCGCGCTGCGCTGGTCACCCTTCCCCAGTGGCCCGAGGTGCTTTGCGCGCTGCGTGAAGGGCTCATCGATCACTGCCCGAAGGCGCCCTCGCCTCTCCTCGCCCCTCCTTTCTGGCAGTCCCCCCTCTTGTTCTGCGCCTTGGAGCCGCCGCGGCGGGATCCCCGGGGGACCGACGTCTTCGCGTCGGGGGGGGGCTCGAGCTCTGAGGCGTTTCGAGGAAGGCTCGTCGGTCCCCAGACCCAAGCGGCAGAGCATCTTTGCCGAGGAGCTGCAAGCAGCCGGGTTTTCGTTTCCTATAGAGGAGCTACTGACGCGCCGGCCGCGCAAGTGGTTCCTTTCAGATCTCGGGGGCCGGGGAGTGGACTGGGACACGATTCGCTCGCGCATGCAAGAATTGCCGCCGCCGCGGCCCCCTATCCTGCAGCCCGCATGCCTAGGCGCCTGGATCGCAAACTCTCGCATACAACGTCGGCAACAGTGCATCTCTGGCTGCGATGACGAAGGCTCGGTGACGCATTACGTATGTCACTGACGTCGTCTTCATTATCATTATGCCCTCGCCCTTCGTTCCGATCTCCCCTCTTCCACTCGAGCTCGCGTAGGGTTTCGGGGAGATCTCGTTTTCATCATCGCAGTTTATCATGCGTTTCGCCTCGCCGTGGCCAGCGCGGGGTTGCCAGGACGCCCGCTGGACCTAACGGAGGCCGTGGCTCTGCAGGCGCCCGCGCGCGTAGCGCCCCGCCTCCCCCTTTCCGAAGTCGCCAGTCTAACTTCCTCGGCCCTGGCAATTTTCGGAGGCGAGTTGCGGAGCTCCGCGAGTCGTAAGGCGACGAGACCTCAGGGGGCGCTGCGCCTCCTCCTCCTCCTCATCATCATCAGCACCATCAGCATCGTCACCATTATCATTAGCATCATCCATTATCCTCATCATCCCTCCCCTCCTCATCCTTTTCCTCGCCGTATCCATTTGGGTTCAAGAAGCCTGCGCCGACGGGGTTTTGCGCCTCCGTGCGGATACCACTAGCCCTCGGCAGTTCAAGAATCATTTGCCAGTGAGTTCCTGTAGGAGCAAGGTTCGATTACGTACCTTCCCTCGGGCGGTTGCTGCGTGCAGCCCTCCTTGGTGTGCGTTTCGCCATGCCCGAGAACCGCGCCAGCCCTGCGTCTCGCAGTCCGTTTCGAAATCGCCAGCAGCAGCAGCAACGGCCAGAAGACCTTCTACACGATGCTGATGCATGGGGCGGCAAAGGCAGGGCAGACGCCAACTACCTCCTGCGCTCAGACGTGGATGCGGCGGAGGAACGGGTCCAGCAGGCCATTCAACAAATGGAGGTCTCAACAACGGCCATGCCAAAAAAGTGGCCACATCCTCCAAGTCTATCTCGCTGGAAGTGCGGAAGCAGCTCCAGAGCGTCTCGACCAGCAGCAGACCGAGCTCTCGAAGATATCCTCGGTCACTCAGAATCTGGAGCAAGATAACACCAGGATGCGCGACCAGGTATCGCTAGATGCAAACCACGCTGGTTCAGGTGGACGCGCTCGGGCGCAGCGATGATCCTGACATGCTTCGCATCTCCGACTGGGATCGATCTGCAGACCCGCAGCTGTTCGTGGTCAACGGCGGCAAGGCCGCGGCCTGGTCGGAATTCCGCTCGGCGCTGCAGGAGTGGCTCGTGGCAGCCAAGAGCAAGACAAACGAGATCAAGACCACGGGGCGGCGGCCAGTCCTCCAGGGCACCCAGCGCCCCCGGGGGCGGGGGGGGGCACGGCAACGCGGCCCCGCGAGGGGCCCAAAGCGTTTCATTGGTCATTCGCGAGCATTGGAGGCTTGCCAGATCGTGACGTAGTTGGCTGGCATATGGTCTTGCACTCTCCACTGCCAGGATCTGTGAAGCGAGCTTTCTAAGTTCGGTTGCCTTGGATTTGCTCCATGCTCGTACATCGAGAGGAGTGGCTCCAGGTTTGCCGTTGTGCATGACGTCGTTGTGGTAAGCTTCTGGCGTGTTGTCGGTCAAGGACTGGCTCTCTCGTGTGGCGTATGCTATGTGGTCTGGGATGCTGCCGAAGCTGGAGTGCGGTGAGTAGTCGCTGATGTTTGTTGGTGTAGTCGGTGGTTGTGCTGGTTTGGTATTGGAGTGGTATTCCTCTGTCGTTTCGGATTTTGCGGCTGCTGTGTCCAGTGTGGTGTGGTCGGCGCTGCTCGGTAGTAGGCGTCGCCATTGTGTTGTTGGTATTTTTGTTGTGCTGCGTAGGTCTGACCCTGTTGAGCTGGAAAGGCGCATCCGCTGTGCCCGACAGGCTGCCAGGATGGTCATCTGCATTTGTTGTCATGTTGTCGCTGCGGGTGTTTCCCTGTTGAATTTGCCTTCGGCTCGGGTGCTTGTGCGTGGCCGTGCATTGTGTCGGCTGTTTGTCTTGGTGGATGGCGTGCGTTGTGATGTTGTTTGATAAGTAGCTGTGTTGCTTGAAGCTGCTGGTGCGCAGGTTGGTCGAATAGGGTTCGCGCTGAGGCTACCCGCAGTAGCGCGCGTGCTGCTGCGCGCGTTCCCCTCCCTGCAGTACCAGGCAGGGCTGAGAGAAGTCGACGGAGTCGCGGTGATAATGCTGACAAAATGCTGCAGTGCATGGGTCGTTGGCCAAAGCGGCCCTGCAAGTGGTGCTCGCACGCCGCGAAGGTCGAAGTCCTGGGACCGCAGCGCGGATAGGGGGAGAGACAAGAAAGGTCAAATTGTAAGTGTGGCCGAAAGGGGAATGCAAGAGTATAAATGGAAAAAGGATGTAAGAAGTAGATGGGTACACAATGGCTTCGTTCGCGGCTGGCCCTCTGTGGGCGTGCACGCCTGGCCGCGGCTGTCTGGGCCTGCGGCTTACTGGTCCTTCTCCTCCTCCTCCTCCCCCCCCCTCCTCCGTTCCCCCCTCTCTTTACTTCTCCTCCGAATCTCCTCCGCTACTCGCGCCGAAGACCCACGATAGTTCTGCCTTGGGTCTCCGGCCGCGCCCTTCTCAGGGGGCAGCCCTGGTTCCCGACGACGCGCTTGCAGAATTCGCGGGGGGGCGATGAAGGAAACTGATTTTGCTAGCCCTGTGGCCTATACCAGCGCGAGCCAAGGAGCTCGGCCCACGGAGGGCCGATGATTCGGATTGGCCCCCAGGCCGTTCGGGGGACCAGGGGGGGCGAGAGGTCTGACAATTCGAAGCGGCGGGGGTGGCCACTCGGACTGGTCAAAGGCACCCCCTGCCCCTTGGCGCTGGCGTCTTGCAGTCATGAGGGGGCGACGACCGACGGACGATGATGAAAACGAAGACGACGGCGGACTGTGGATGGCATAGTGTGGGGGGGCTGCGCGGGCGCCCTGCAGTCCTATAGGGGGCGACGGCGACGACGAAGGCGGCCCCTTGCGGATGGCATGCGGAGGGGGAGGGGAGGGGGGCGGGTGGGGATGCTGCGCGGCGCGGCCTGGAGTCCACGACGATGACGACGACGACGACGACGACGACGACGACGACGACGGCCTTTGCGGATGGCCCGTAGGGGGGGGGGGGGGGGGGGGGGGGGGGGGGGGGCGGCTGCGCAGGCGTCTTGCAGCCCCAGGGGGCGGCGACGACGACGACGATTGCCCTATGTGGATCTTTGCGGATGAACTAGGCAGTTGGAGAGGTGGCGCTGCGCAGGCGTCTTGCAGTCCTGGGGCACGACGACGACGACGCGTAGGAGCCCTCCAGTCCTGAGGGACGACGACGACGGACAACAACGACGACCGCTCGTCTTGCAGTCCTGGGGCGACGACGGACGACGACGACGACGACGACGAAGACGACGAAGACGACGGGATGACGACAGACGGGATGACAACGGCCAACGCGACGCCCAAAACGATTTTGCGGTGGGGGGGGCGATTCAACAAACAATTTCGCCACCCCAGATTTTACGCTTTTGCCCTACACTTTGGGGGTTCTTTTTTTAATCGCCTATTTCCATCAACAAAAATGTGATACCCTAGAACACGGCACAAACTGTCGCGTCAGTCCATGGCCCGGCCAGGCGGGCACCAGGAAGCGGCAAAATCGATGCGAAACCCATACAACAGTTGGACGAAAACACAATGAGCATTGAAGCGAGAGCTCGCTGCTGCGGCTCAGCCTCCTTCCCTCGCCCGCGTCCCCCTTGCGTTCCTGCTGCTGCTGCTGCTGCTGTTGCTCCTTCTCCTCCTCATCCCCCTCCTTCCCCTCCTCCTTCTCCTCCTTCTCCTCCTCCTCCTCTGCCTTCTCAATCTGCCCTTGGATCTGGAGGGTCGAGAACCAGTGTTTCGGGTGGTCCGTCTGTCATTTTCGGGCCTGCAGGGCCGACCTCGGGGGGCTTCCCGAGACGTCGGGCGACTTCCTTGGGACTTGAGAGGCTGCCAGGATCCAGCATGCAGCATTGGTTTTGGTTGCGCGATCATCGCTCTGGATTGTTTCGCTTTGTTTTTAAAATGGGGCCATGTTGGAAAATCTTTAACAATTCCCCGTGGGAAAATTGTTGATTTTGGACGACGCGCCCATCGCCGATCGGGGGCGGGGCGGAACAGATAGGGGAACGGAAGAACAAAGGGCGCCGCGATGAGATCGCGTGGACTACCGCGTGGAATATGCGAAAACGAATGCCACGATGATGTCTAGAACGCTTCTTCGCTTTGGGGTCGAAGCATGACCCCGCCGACGCGAGCTCTCGGGGCTTAAGACGCGAGCCCTCGCGGCCTGCGACGCCGCGCCTGGGGCCTGCCACGCGGGGCCCTGGGGCCAGTTCGCGACCACCTGTGGCCTGCGACTTGGATGCGCAGGGCCCCTCACGCGCATCCCTGGGGGGGGGGGGGGGGGGCGAATTCCAAGCGCGCCGCGCGACTCCGACGGCCGAAACGCCAGGGACCGAAGCCCGCGGCGCGAGTTCCCGGGCCCTGCGACGCCCCCCCCCGCCCCAGGGCTCACGGGGCCGTCTTCTCAAGCATGCGACGGGGGCCCTTGGGGCATCGGGCCAAATTTGCCATGGCATCCGAGTTGGCTCAGACTGGGCTGACTCGGCTGAGCTAGGCAGGGATGGCCTAGACCATGGCAGGGTTGCACGCAGCATGGGCCTGGTAAGACTTGACCGCGAGCCATTGCATTGCGAGGGGGTGGGGGGCTGTCAACAGCGCAACTGTCGCAACTTATGTGAGCTCCTGGGTAATCCAGCGGAGTTGCGCGCCACGCGATCCAGACGAGATCCCGCGGCCCCCTGGATAATGAGAGCGGGCGGTAGTGGTGGTGGCGGGGTGAGGGGGGGGGGCGCGTGGTGATGGGGGGGGGGGGGGGGGGGCGCGATGGTGGGGAGGAGTGCGCGTGTGTGCGTGCGCGCGTGCGCGCGCGCTGTGTATGTGCGCGTGTGTGTGTGCGTGTGTGTGCGTGTGCGTGAGGGGCGCGCGTGCGCGCGCATGCGCGTGTGCGTGTGTGCGCGTGTGCGTGTTAGTGTGTATGTGCGAGCGTGCATGTGCCAGTGCGCGTCCCTGATGTGTGTGTGTGTGTGTGCGTGTGCGTGTGCGTGTGCGTGCGCGCGTGTGTATGCGTGCTTGTGCGGGTGCGTGCGCGCGCGCCTCTGTGTGGTGAGTGGGTGGGCGTGCGTGTGTCTGTGCGTGTGTGCGCGTGCGTTGTGGTGGCGGTGTGGTGATGGTGGTGGTGGTGCGCAGGTGTGCGTGGGTGTGTGTGTGTGTCCGCGTGTGTCTGTGCGTGTGCGTGCGTGCGCGTGTTGTGGTGGTGTGCACGCGTCCCTGCGTGCGTGTGTGTGTGTGTGCGTTGTGGGAGCGGTTTGCGTGGCGGTGATGTGCGTGCGTGTTGGGGGGGAGTGATGGGGGGCGTGTGTGTGTGTGTGCGTGTGTGTGTGTGCGTGTGTGTGTGTCTGCGTGGCGTGTTTGTGCGTGCGTGGTGCGCGTGCGTGTGCGGGTGGGTGGTGGCGGTGTGCATGCGCGGTGGTGGTGCTAAGTGCGGGTGTTGTTTAGGGTGGTACGTAGCTTTATACACAGACGTACATGTGTATATACACGCGCACACACGTGTATGTATATATGTGTATGCGCATGCAAGCATGCATGCATGTGCATGTACGCATGTGTGGATGTTTGTATGTCGCACTCTAAGTGGGTGAGCATGAAAGTAAGTAAGGCGCGCACAGTTTGCGCGCGCGCGCGTGCAGCACCGCGCTCGGCAGAAGCGGCCAGGCGGAGTGGGGAGGGGGGGGGGGGGTTGGGGGGGGGGTGGGGGGCGGGGGGGGGGCAACTGTCGCCGCGCCATGTGTCATCTCGAATTGGCCAGTCTTTGTTATAGCAGTTGATGCTATAGGATGTGTCGGGCATGTACTTGGCGTTTGTCGTGCGCGCGGGGCGGCGCTTACCAACGCGGCGGTCGCAGATTCCGTTCCGTTCGCTCGTGCTTGCGCGCGGCGCCAAGCGCGGGCGGGATGTTCATCGGGCAGATGTCCATCTCTGGCGCCCGTCTCGCGGGAAAGGGAGGTTGCGTTTGAAGAAAATTCTCTCCGCGGGGTGCGATTTATTTCCCCTGCGCGCGCGATTTATTTCCCCCATGGGTGCGATTTATTCTCTCCAAGGGCGCGATGTACTTTGCCCGCGGGCGCGAAGCATTTTCCCCAGGGGTGCGTTCTCTCCGCGGGCGCGATTGATTTTCTCCGCGGGCGCGATTTATTTTCCCCGCGGCTGCGAATCAGTTTCTCCGCGGTTGTGGTTCATTTGCTCCGCGGGCGCGGTTTCTTCTCCCCCCGGGCGCGATTTATTTTCTTCGCGCGCGCGATTTGTTCTCCGAAGGCGCGATTGCATTTTCTCCGCGGGCGCGATTTTTCCGCGGGCGCGAATTCATTTTCCCTGGGTGCTATTTTTTTAAAACTCCGCGGGCGCGGTTTATTTTCTCCGCGGGCGCGGTTGTTTTTAACCGCGTGCGCGAATTATTCTCTCCATGGGCGCGATTTATTCCCCCCGTGGACGCGATTGATTTTCTCCGCGGGCGCGATTCAATTTTCCGAGAATGCGTTTTCTTCGCCGTGGGTGAGATCTACGTTCTCCCCTCGCGCGATGTTTTCTCCTCGGGCGCGATTTATTTTCCCCGGGGGTGCTATTTATTTTCTCCGCGGGCGTGGCTTATTTTTCCGTGGGCGCGATTTTTTTTCGCGACCACGATTCATTTCCGTGGGTGCGATTGATTTTCGAAGCGGGTGCGATTCATCCTCTCCATGGGCGCGATTTAGTTTTCCCAGTGGGCGAGATTTAATGAGGGGGCGCCTGCCAATCTGATCTCCCCGATGCGGCGGCGACGGGCCCGTCGCGGACGGATGCGCAAAAGCGATATGTCCGCCGCGCGGAATTATTGAGACATGATTGCATAAACAGATGCGCAGCACGTAACCAGGCACGTTCGCCGACGGTGCGACAGGCCAGACACATGGATTGCGCATAGCTGCGCACGTCGGCCTGGCCAACGGCGCGACAGCGACCAGCGGGGCCGCGACAGATGCACAGCCTGTTTCCCACCCCCCGCGCGCGGCGCGACGGCGACGGAGGGCGGCCCGACAGATGGGCCCAGCCTGCTATGGACCTCCGACACGCGCGCGCGGGTTCTGTAGCGCCCACAATAGAAAAGTCGACGCGCCCGTCGGCCTCCTTAAAGAGCCGCAGAAATTTAGAATTCGGTCTATAAACTTCCATGTCGACTTTTCTATTGTGGACAACGCAGAACTCCGACGCGCGCGCGCGCGCGTCGGGGGTCTGCAGCGCCCACAATAGAGAAGTCGACGCGCCCGTCGGCATCTTTAAAGAGCCACAGAACTTTAGAATTCAGTTTTAAGAATTGCACATCGACTTATATATTGTAGATCAACAAAAGAAATCCGAACGCGCGCGCGCGCGCGCGCGCGTCAGGGGTCTGTAGTGCCCACAATAGAGAAGTCGACGCGCCCGTCGGCCTCCTTAAAGAGCCACAGAATTTTAGAATTCAGTTTGTAAAACTGCATTTCGACTTTCCTATTGCGGACAACAAAGAACTCCGACACGCGCGCGCGGGGGGGCTCTGTAGCGCCACAATGGAGAAGTCGACGCGCCCGTCGGCCTCTTTAAAGACCCACAGACATGAATAATTCAGTTTTAAAAATTGCATTTCGATTTTTCTATTGTGGACAACACAGAACTCCGACGCGCTCGCGCGTGCGCGCACGCGTCGGGGGTCTGTAGCGCCCGCAATAGAGAAGTCGACGCGCCCGACGGCCTCCTTAAAGAGCCACAGAAATTTGGAATTCAGTTTTTTAATTTGCACATCGACTTTTGTCGTGTGGGCAACACAGAACTCCGACGCGCGCGCGCGGCGGGGGCCTGTAGCGCCCACAATAGAGAAGTCGACGCGCGCGCGCGGTGGGGGCCTGTAGCGCCAGGGGGGGGGGGGCGGAGAGGGTGGGGGGCGGGAGGGGGGCGAGGCGTGGGGGGGGGGGGGGTAGCGCCCACAATAGAGAAGTCGACGCGCCCGTCGGCCTCCTTAAGGCGCCACAGAAATTGAGAATCTAGTTTTTAGAATTGCATGTCGATTTTTTTATTGTGGACAACACAGAACTCCGACGCGCGCGCGCGCCGGGGGTCTGCAGCGCCCACAATAGAGAAGTCGACACGCCCGTCGGCCTCCTTAAAGAGCCGTAGAAATGTAGAATTCAGTTTTTAAATTTGCATTTCGACTTTTCTCATGTGGACAGCACAGAACTCCGACGCGCGCGCGCGCGTCGGGGTCTGTAGTGCCCACATTAGAGAAGTCGACGCGCTCGTCGGCCTCCTTAAAGAGCCATAGAATTGTAGAATTCAGTTTGTGAAACTTCATATCGACTTTTCTATTGTGGACGACAAAGAACTCCGACGCGCGCGCGTCGGGGGTCTGTAGCGCCCACAATAGAGAAGTCGACGCGCCCGTCGGCTTCCTTAAAGAGCCACAGAAATTTCAGAATTCAGTTTTCAGAATTGCATATCGACGCTTCTATTGTGGACAACACAGAACTCCGACGCGCGCGCGCGCGCGCGTCGGGGGTCTGCAGTGCCCACAACAGTGAAGTCGACACGCCCGTCGGCCTTAAAGAGCAATAGAATTTTAGATTTCAGTGTTTAAAATTGCATTTCGAATTTTCTAGCGTGGATAACACAGAACTCCGACGCGCGCGCGCGTCGGGGGTCTCTAATGCCCACAATAGAGAAATCGACGCGCCCGTCGTCATCCTTAAAGAGCCATAGAAATTTAGAATTCGGTTTTTAGATTGCATGTCGACTTTTCCATTGGGGACAACACAGAGCTCCGAGGCGCGCGCGGCGCCGGGGGTCTGTAGCGCCCACAATAGAGAAGTCGACGCTCCCGACGGCCTCCTTAAAGAACCACAGAAATTTAGAACTCAGTTTTTAAAGCGGCGTATCGACTTTTCTATGATGGACAACACAGAACTCCGACGCGCGTCGGGGGTCTGCAGCGCCCTCCTCCTCCTCCGCCGCGTCGGGAGAATTCCAAGCCCGTTGCCCAGAGATCCATGCCACATGTTCCAACTCAGTCCAAGCCCAAATATTTCCACTACAGTCAGGACATTGCGTGCGGAGTGAACCAGCGGCGCCATTGGGAATCACCCAGAGCTCGGCCTCGATCTGCCCAGCGATTGCCCCGACCATGAGCGTCGGCCACGATGGCCGCCTGCGACCACCGCGCTACCCAGGGCGGCAGCACGAAGCTGGGTCTCAAACCTCCCCCGGGGCCGCTCAATTTGAGATCGCACTTGCAGCCATCGCCAAGGCCCCCCTACGGCTCAAGCTGGCGGCGCGGGGGAGGGGGGTGGCACGACGAGGCGGCCGAGGAGACGAGGGTGTGTTTGGAAGGTGGCGGCCCTCCTGCGAGCACTGCGCCTTCTTTGCCCCAGCGCAATCATCGTGAAGAGAACGTAAAAAGAAGGGGGGCTCCGTTTGCGCGGCGTCGGCTCCGTTTGTGCGGTGTTGGCTCCGTTCGTGCGGCGTTGGCTCCGTTTGTGCGGTGTTGGCTCCGTTCGTGCGGTGTTGGCTTCGTTTGTGCGGTGTTGGCTCCATTTGTGCGGTGTTGGCTCCGTTTGTGCGGTGTTGGCTCCGTTTGTGCGGTGGTGGCTGCGTTTGTGCGGCGTTGGCTCCGTTTGTGCGGTGCTGTCCCCGTTTGTGCGGCGTTGGCTCCGTTTGTGCGGTGTTGGCTCCGTTTGCGCGGCGTTGGCTCCGTTTGTGCGGTGTTGGCTCCGTTTGTGCGGTGTTGGGATCCCTCGGGGCTCTTCGGGGCAATTGAAGATTTGTACTAAGGCCTTGGAGGCTTTCCCCCCGCCTGGGAATTCAGGCCCGCCCCCCCCTCCGCGCGCCGCCGCGCGCGCCCCCCGCGCGCTGGGGGGGCGGCTTCTCGACGACGTCGTCGCCGCCGCTGTTGCCCCCCCCCCGTCGCATTGACATTCTGCGGGGCTAACCTTCGGTGCTAACGTGCCCCGCGCGCCCGGCCCGCGGGAGCGCAATCCCACTGTACTAAATGTGCCTCTTCCGCTTCTCTAACGTGGGATTTCCGCTTTACTAAA
>CAUYUJ010011113.1:1780079-1866124 GCA_963575745.1 Prorocentrum cordatum
GGTCGCGGGGTGGGTCGCGGGTGGGTCGCGGGTGGGTCGCGGGGTGGGTCGCGGGGTGGGTCGCGGGGTGGGTCGCGGGAGGGTCGCGGGGCGGGTTGCGGGTGGGACGACGACAACAAACAACAACAACAAACAAACAAACAAACAAACAACACCAAACAACAACAACAACAACAACAACAACAAACAAACAAACAAACAAACAAACAAACAAACAAACAAACAAACAACAGCAACAACAAACAACAACAAACAACAACAAACAACAACAAACAACAACAAACAACAACAAGCAACAACAAACAACAACAACAACAACCAAACAACAACAACAACAACAACAACAACAACAACGAGATTCCGCACCGCGGAATTTCACATCAGCCACGCACCCAGGGACAGTGAATGACCGTTCGGCCCCTCACTCTGACATGCCCCATGAATCCCACAGGCCCCTGAGGCCCACAAGGCCCACAGGTCGCGCTGACCTTGGGCTCCGACGCGCGAGATTGCCAAACTAAGGATTCACGGGCTATGGATGCATCAACCTTGAACCCAAGACGATAAACTCCAGGGGTTCGGGCCCCTCGGCCCCGGACCCCTTGGCCCCGGATTTCAAAGCCGCCGACCGGGACATTGAACGCGAGTGGGCCGCCAGGTCCAAAGCAAGGGGCCCTGCGCTTCAGAGCTATGGAATCCAAGGGCCCCGTCCCTTCTACTCGCCATCCTTTCCCTTCGTCCGCCCATTCCCCCTCCTCCTCCTCGTCCTCCTCCTCCTCGCCCCCCCGCCCCCCCATCCCTCCTCCCTCCTCCATTTTCCTCCCTCCTACTCCCTCCTCCTCCTTCCTCCCCGTTCCTCCCCCCTTTACGTCCCTCCTCCTCCCTCCGCCTTCCCCCCATCCAGCCTTTCCCCCGTTCGCATCCCCACCCCCCCCTGCCCGCTTCCGTCCCCCCCCCCCCCCCACCCATCCATTTCACTACGATCCTCCAGCCTCCTCCCCCCCCTACCCTTCCTTCCCCCGCCACCCCCCCCCCCCCCTTCCCCCCCCGCCTCTTCCCCCCCCCCCCGGTCCCCGTATTTCCTCCTCCCCGCCGCCTCCCCGCGCCCTCTCCCCCTTCATCCGCTCTACTCCTACTCCTCCTACTCCTCGTCTCCCCCCCCCCTCTTCGAGAGAAAACGGCTGCCCCGATATACGATCCCACCCCCTCTGCTTGCCTGTTTGCTGTTTACTTGCCTCGGCGCCGTTTCTGGATGGGCCGGCGGGGGCGCGCCAAGAGGCAAGTTGTTCATGTAAAAAACATGCGCGTAGCTGCCCCCTGGCCCCGCCACCCCCCCTCCCACTCGGCCCCCCCATCGTGAACGCCGCCATTCGACGCCCCGCGCGCGCCGCGGAACAGGCCTGAGTCGTCTCCACGCAAGAGTGACCTCTGGCAGGAGCGACCTCTGGTGCGCACATTTTCGCTCAAAATCGGTCCCCGCACCCCTCCCCGGGCCCAAACTAACTCTTTTCTCGAGCTGCGTCCGGCCGCGGCGACGAGGGCCCCCCACCGAGGACCAGAAAGCCGCTCACCAAAGGCCACCAGCGAAAAGTCACTCTCACGCGTCGTGTCTCGCGCAAGCCTCGAATCTCGCTCGGGCCGCAGAAACGTCCATGCGAACGCCCAGATACGTCGCTCAGGCCGCGCGCACTTGAAAAACTGGGCACGGCTCCACGACGGACCCCCAGGAAAAGCTCAAGGCAACGCAGTGCAATGCGGAGCGACGCGGCGCAATGCAACGCAATGCTGCATTTTGTGATGTTTTGAATATGCCATGACGCGAAATACTGTTATCCGCCACTGTGCCTGCACGGATTGTGCGTATTGGAGTGGCCCTCTGTTGAACAGCTGGTGTTAAATTTTGTGTTTAGCCGACCCTCTCGTTTCACGCGTGCTTGCAAAACCGCCCCCATCGGTTTGTGCCCCCTGGCGCCCTCTTCGGCCTCCAATCGGCCCCAAAAGAAGCACATGCCGCCCGAGCATGACGAAGCTCGCCCCAAGACGGCCCCGAAAGCCCCCAAGACGGCCGCAAGACTGCCCGAGAAAACCTCGGGACGACACAAAAAGGCCACAAGATGGCCGAAAATGGCGCCCGCCCGAGAAGGCTGCAAGGGGCGCCCATGAGGCCCCCGAGTGCAAAACAAACATCGATGGTCCAATTAGTTTTACAAGCTGCTTCTTGACGAGCTTCCGAAAACTTGACGCGGCCCTTCCTCCTGAAAGCATATTGGATACTACCTCTTGGGGGCGTCTCGGTGCCCCCTAGGGGCAGTGAAAGGGGGCCTCTAGCGGTCGGTTGGGAACCTCTCGGGAACTCTTCTGGCGTCTCCCGGGAGGACTTTGGGAGATCTGGAAGACAATTTGGAAGGAAAAGCTTCCGAAGCTTGCTCAAATCACTTCTCGCGGGCTGCATCTTCGGGCTTTCGTGCGCCGTCGTGGGGGCGTCTTGGGCCGTGTTAGGGCCTTCCTGGGCCGTCTTGGGGCTCGCTCGGGGGCCCCCTCGTGGGCCTCGGGCGGTTTTCGCGCCCCCCCCCGAAGGGGGGCGTGTTGGATGGCACCGATCAGAAGATGGAGTCCGTATCTCCTCCTCATTCCCCCATCTTCCCTCCTTTTTTTCCGGGGTCGACGGGGGGCGGGCGGGGGCGTGAGCGGACGAGGGGCAGCTGCGGCAGCGGCGCAGCAAAGGGAAATACCGCGCCCCAAGTTCGCGGGCTCTTTCTTACAGGGCAGCCGAACGACACACAACGGTTCCGTCAGCGATTCATTGCACGCGCCGCAGTGACCAAGAGAGAACCAGCCGCCCCTCCAAACGAGCGCAAGGTTGCGAAGTCCCACGAGCCCTCTGGGAGTGACTGGTTTAAGGCATTTCCTCTCCCAGCTTCCCCTCCTACCCCTCGGTGAGGGGTTCGCAACTCCCCCAAACACTTCCCCCCTGGACCTGGACTCGCGACCCACTGGAGCTTCCAAGATGGCCCAGGATAGCTCTCAGAGCGCCTCGGGGGGCCCAAGATGACTTCCAAGATGGCTCAAGATAGCCCGCGATAGCTCAACATGGCTCCCAACATGCTCCAAGAGGCCCCCATATCGCCCCAAGACTGATCCAAATGACCACGAAGCCCCTCCCCTCCAGGACGCCCCAGGGCG
This sequence comes from Prorocentrum cordatum, assembly GCA_963575745.1. Classification (NCBI taxonomy): domain Eukaryota; class Dinophyceae; order Prorocentrales; family Prorocentraceae; genus Prorocentrum; species Prorocentrum cordatum. The sequence continues at coordinate 1,783,263 of CAUYUJ010011113.1, forward strand.
CCAGCATCAAGCACCTACCGAAAATCTACGCGTTATTTGCCTTCCCGCTCTTTTGCTTTCGATTGCCCCCCGTGGCCCAAGATGACTCCTGGAGGGCCCAAGAGAGCGCCAAAGGAGGCCCAAGAGGGCTCCAGGAGCGCTCCAAAGCGCCTGCAAAAGTGGCCCCGGAGGCTGGCTATCCATGAGGCAGCGATAATTTAGGACCCCCCCCCCTTCCTTCGATCCATCTCTTCCAAGATTGCCCGACCAGGCGCCCAGGAGGCCCGAAGATGCTCCGAAGAGGCCCCCAAGAGACCCCGAAAGGGCCCCCCAAGAGGCCCCCGAGAGACTTCCACAAGGCCCCCCGAGGCACCCAAGCCCCTGGGCCGCCAAGAGGCCCCCCAAGATGCCCCAAAAGGCCCCCGGGGAGCTCCCAAGAGACATCCGAAGACACCCCGAAAAGGCATCCAAAGGGCCTTTGGCCTTTTTGCTCGCCCCTCGCTTCCTCGACACTGTCCTACCGATTCCTCCTCCTCCTCTTCCTCCTCCTCCTCCTCCCCCTCCTCCTCCTCCTCCTCCTCCTCTCTGGTCGTTTGGCAAACCCTGCATCTCTTGCACTCTGGAGCATGGCTGGCAGCGGCGCACTGGAAAAAAAACAAACTCCCTGCCCTGCCCTCTGTTATCTTACCCTCTCGCCCCCTCCACTTCTCTCCCGCCCCCCCCCCCCCCCCCCCCCCCCCCCCCCCCCCCCCCCCCCCCCATGCCCCCCCCCCCCCCGCGCCCCCCCCCCCCCCCCCCCCCCCCCCCCCCCCCCCCCCCCCCCCACCCCCCCCCCCCCCCCCCCCCCCCCCCCCTCCCTCCCTAATGCTTGCCTCCCATGCTCGTCCTTCCCCGATCCCCTTCCCCCCCTTTTTTAAGGGGCACGGCGGTCCTTTGGTTCTTCTGCGCGCCCCCCTCTTTCCCTAACCAGTGCAACTCGTCTGGGCATCGTTGCTGGACGAGCTGGTGGCGTCGCGCGAAGCGTTTAGAATTCCCTGCTCGTCGCCCGCGTCGCCCCCGTCCCCATCCCGCTCGGCGCTGTCGCTGTCATTCCCGGCGTCGCCCTGTCTCCCTGCTCGACCCCCCCCTTCCACGTCATTCCTTGCCTCGTCATCGCTGTCATCGCCCCCGCCCCCCTCCTCGCCCCGACCCTTTCTCCCCACCCTCGCCCCGAAGCGGAGTCGGGAAGGGAAAGAGGGGGCGGGGCATCTTCCACGAAACTTCGGGCGCCTCGAGCGCCAAAGCGCAGAGGCGGCATTTCCGCGCGGGGGCGGGAAACGCGAAAGCAAACCGGGGCGCGGGCAACGACTCTCGCGCCCAACCCCGCCCGCCCCCGCCCCCGCAATCGCAGGCGGCACAGGGGGGCGAGGACGCATGAAGAGGAAGTGGGGGCGAGGAACGCATGAACAGCCAACCGAAACATTCGCCACATGCGGCTGGGCACTGAAAAGGGGGAGGGGGGGGGCGCCGAACGAAACCGGCGCGCGACCAAACCTGTCATGGGCGACTTCAAGTCGACCCACAAGAGCCTCGGGTGCCGACATAGACTGAACATGTCCACGTGGACGTTCTGCGACGCCCGCATGCCAGAGCCCCGCGTCCCGCGCGCAAGGCAGAAATCGGCGACCCCTGATTTCACGGGTGATCCCCCCCCTTCCACCCGCCCGCCCCGCCCACCCGCCCGCCCCCCCTGCCCCCCCCCCCCTTCGGACCCATGGAAGCACCGGAAGCAGCGAACATGATAGTTCGAGCCGGGGCGAACGCACGACGACCATGAGCATGAAGTTTTGTTTGTTTTCTGAAGGGGGGAAAGAAGGGGGGGGCGGGGGGCGAGGGTCAAGACATGCGGCTCGAGCGAGCAGGCGCCCCCCCCATTGCCCCACGAACCATTTGCATTGGAAAAGGGACGCGGCGCAATGGGCAGTTTGCCACATGCACGGGGGGGTGCCGCCTTGACGCGCGCCTTCCACTCGAAACGATCGTTTGCCGCGGCGCGATTGCCCGACGGGGCCCGGCCGCGACGTCGAGCACCCTTCTCGCCATTCCCCCCCAATACACACACACACGCGCACGCACGCACGCGCACGCACGCACACACACACACACACACACACACACACACACACACACACACACACACACACACACACACACACACACACACACACGCACGCGCGCACGCACGCACATACACGCACACACCACCCCACCCCACCCCGCCCCGCCCCACCCCACCCCACCCCACCTCCCCCCCATCCCCACCGCCCCCGCATCCCCCGCACGTCCTCAACCAAACGAACGCGCGATGTCGCGCGTTCCAGGGCGCCGCCAAGGGCCGCAGACTCCCGCCGCGCCCCGCGCGCGCGTTGCACGGCGGGGGTTGCCGATGAATAACAAACGCCGCCCCCCCGCGCGAACCCTATCGCCGGCGCCCGCCCTTGACAAAAACATCGCCCCTGTTTCGCGGCCGCTGCGCCTGGGCCGCGACCGCCTGCGCTAGAACGACGAAGCCTGCTCGGATTGCCCGCGGCGCCCGGGCGCCAGTGCCCCGCGCGCGAAGCAGGATTTGGCGACCCCTGTTTGCCAGGGGTGGCATGTGCGGAGGGCGATTTCACTGCCCCTACCCATTGCGGACTCTTCGGGGCACTGGGGGCAGCGCGCGAAATAATTGGGCCTGGCGGGGAGGGGAGGGGGCGGAGCGGGGGACGCGACGAGCATGAGTAGGGAGCTTTCGCGGGGGGCCGGGCAGGGCCCGAGGCGGACAGCTCGAACGAGCGAGCGCGACCCAATTGCCCTGCGCCCCTGTTGCGCTGGAAGCACCAGCTGCGCAACGCAACGAGTGACGGGTCGCACAGGGCGCTGCCGCTCTGGCGCGCGAGTTCCACTCGAAGCGAACGCATCCCGGGGCGCACTTGCCGGACTGTGAATGGCTGGGGCGCCTGCCATCATAACCCTCATCACCGCCTTCACACGCCCTCTTCATCTCCCCCCCCCCCCAATCCCTCGCGCCCTCACTTCAAAAGCGGCGGGGGGGGCCCGATGACTCCCGCTGTGCCCCACGTGCTCAACATGGTGAGGATTGCCAATGATCCAGACAGCGGCCGAATGACCCGCCGCGCGACCCCTGGCAGCCATACCCCTCCTTAACAAAAACCTGCCCCCTTTTTGTGGCCGCCGCGCTCGCCGCCGCGTCCCGGACCCCTCTGGCGATCCCATCCCAGGTCGATGATCTTGCAACGATTTCCGGCGGAGCCGATTGAAATTCTGTGCCCGCTGGTGACTGACTGACTGAACGTCAATGGACAGCTCGGGCAACGCATTTTGGGGCGCCCGCGGGCGCGCGCAACCGCATCCGCAACCGCAACCAGGAGCCGCATGTTGAGACCCGCCAGCGGGCGCGCGCCACCTTCACCGCAAGCGGGCGACACATTGTGGGCTGACCACGCGGACAATTGCACCCGCAATGCGCACGCGCGACGCATTTGTTTGCGCCTCGGGCGCCCGCAACCACAATTGCGCGGGCACCCGCAGTGATACGCGCATTCGCAACCGCAACTGGGCAGCACGTCTTGGTCCGCGGGCACGCGCAACCGCGCCCGCAGCCGCACTCGCAACCGCAACCGGGCGACGCGTCTGCGGCCGTTGGCGCACGCAACCGCTGCGTCCGCAACCGCAATCGGTCATAGGCCGCGGGCGCCCGCCACCCGCAGCCGGGCGACGTAGTTTCAACCGCGGGCGCCCACGGTTGCACCCACCAGCGCACCCGCCATCGCAACCATGCAACTCACTTTCGATCGCGGGCACCCACAACCGCAATTGGACAAGACGATGTGTGCCACGAGCTGCCGCAAGCGCAATTGAGCAACACGTTTTCGGCCGCGCGGCACCTGTAATTAATAGCACCCGCAACCGCCTCACGACCGCAGCTAGGCATCTCATGTTGGGTCGCGGGCGTCCGCACCCGCTCCTGCAACCGCCACAACCGCTCCCGGGCAACAGTGGCTGACCCGCGGGCGCACACGCCCGCGACTGCAACCAGATCCGCAGGCTCGCCCGCAACCGCAGCGGAGGGGGTTTGGAAAGGGGAATGGGCGTCATGCTCGCGATCATCATCAGCAGCGGCAGCAGCATCAGCATCAGCATCAACAACAACATCATCAACGCCAACATCATCATCATCATCATCATCAGCAGCATCATCAGCAGCATCATCATCATTATCATAGGCATGTTCAAATTCGTATCCGTATTCATCATCAGTTGCATCATCATCCGCATGGTATATTTTACTTAGTGAAGCATGTGTTGCAGCGCAGAAGGGCCGTATTTGTGTCGACTCAAGCTCTCATTTCACTAGATGCAACACATCTGGTGGGAAGGTCTGAAGGATTCCATTGTAGTAGGCAGTAGGCATCCACTACTACACGGCCTCGCTGGCAGCGGTCTGCCCCGCTTGCTCCGAGGCCCACTTCCCCAGCCTCCCAGCCTGCCCGTCCTTGAGCTGCGGGGACTGCCGTTGCCCCGAGGGGACGTCGATCCCCCGCGTGGCCGCCACTGGGGCCTTCATCGCCGTGGGCTTCTTGACCTTCGGGCTGGTGGTGGGCAGTCTCATCGGCTTCCTCGCTGGCCGGCTGCTGCCGGCACTGGCCTGCCCGCGGCGTTCCGCAGGCGCAGGCGTGCCGGGGCCGGCGCCGCCGGCCCACGTGCCAGCCGGCGCGGCGGCTGCCCTGCCGGACGCGCCGCACCAGCCGGGGAGGACTTCGCCGCTGAGGCGCGGGCTCAGGCTGCGGCAGCGCGCGAGAGGCGTGCGGCCGCGGCCCACCGCGGCTAGGCATGGCGGCGCCTGGCGCTGGCCCGCTCCTGCTTCCGCCAGGGGCGGCCGTCGCCCCCCCAGGGCCTGGCGGGGCGGGGCCTGCGGCTCAGCCGGAGCCGGCCCACGCACTCTCGGCCGCTGGCGTCTCAGAGGGCGACTTCATCGCTGTGAAGTACAACGTTGCAGGTGCCGCTCTGTGGCGTGAGAGGTGCGCGCTGCTGATCTCGAGCCCCCCGCCCCACTCGTTCACGGGGTACACTCCCGACGGAGACTGCTACGAGGAGGACCTCTTGCCCGGGGGAGACATTGCGGCCTGGGCCCCACTCGTGGGCCATGCGGCGGGCGGTGGCTTGCCGCCGCACCTGGCTGGTCAACGAGTACAGGGGATATGTGCCCTTCCTCTCCTGCACACCTTCGTGGCGGCGCGGGCGGCGGCTGCTGCCCGTCTGAATGTAGTACCTGCCGCTCACTTCGCTGTGAACGTCGGTCGCGCCGTGGCTGGAGGCCCGGCAGCGGCGGCCGCCGCACTTGCTCCAGCAGGTCCCGCGGCAGCAGGGCCGCCAGGCGGCTTGGCGCCAGGGGCCGCCCCCGGAGTGCCTGGAGGGGCGCTGGCGCCTCTCGCTCCGGCCCCGGGCGGCGGCGGCCTGGCTCCAGGCGGCCTGGCTGGTCTTGCTGCCGCTTTGGCCCCGGCGGGGCCTGGCCCGGCGCCCCCTGGCGCGTTGGCCCCCGAGGCTGGTGCGGGGGCCCTTGTGGGGCCGGCGGCCGGGGGTGGGGTCCCTGGGGTCCTTGGCGTTCTGGTAGCGGGAGCTCCGCCGGTGCCCCCACCTGCGACCCCGCTGCAGGACGCTCGTGTCCTGCCGATCACTCGGGATCAGCTGGGGCAGCGGCACTGTGTCTTCAGAGAGGCAGTGCTTCAGATGCGGGAAGACCCTTGGCCCGACTGGCCTCTTTCAGGGCCCCGCACCGCCCTCTGGTGCTGTCGACTCATTTCGGAGAACAGTATGACTCCCATGGGACATCACGTCCGCTGGCGTCAGGAAGCTGGTCTCACTGACAAGGACCTCGGGGTCGAGGAACACGAGACATGTTGCAGGGCCTTGGAGCTCGCCGCAGTGTGTGACCAAGTCAATGTTCCCAATCATGCGAGCCTGGAGAAGTGTGCAGAGATCTCCAGATTCAGGAGGAACGGTATCGAGAGAGTTGCCAACCCTGATCAGGCAGGCATCGATCGCCACCTTTTCATGGGCACAGGTAGGGTTCGCGGGAATTGATGCATCTGCCCTGACCTACAGAGCTGGGTCACGGCCGAGCTGGCCCGCGAGCGTGCAATTGCTAAGGAACGTCGCAAAGCCCGTGAAGAAAGGGCCCTGGCTAGCGGGACCTCCAGCTCGGAGGCGAGTGAGTGCTGTGGGGGAGGTGAGTTTCAGGCCCCTCACCTCTCCCAGTGTCCAGGGCCCGTCTTCGCCGTCCCGCGGGCAGCCTAGCCCATCTTCCAGACGGGTGCAGCGAGACCTTTTTCCCTTGCCTCTCCCCCAGACCCAGCAAAGTGTCGTCGGGGTCGCCAGGCCGAGCCGGAGGGCGTGGAGGCGCCGCCGGTGTCTGGGGCACGCCGACGCCTGGGCCGCTGACGGAGTCGCGGTTTTGAACGATCTCCATGGCGCTCGTGCCCAGCCTACCTCACCCAATGCGAGTCAGGAGCGGGTGCTGCGCCACATTCAGGAGTCTTACCGGGGCCTTGATCGCCCCCCGGGGGACCCCGATTTTGCACAGGGAGCCCTCGGCGAGCTCCTGTCCGGGACCACGATTTATGCTTCCGATTCGGGCCCCGTGGTGCCTTACTCTTTTGAGCGCGTTTCTTGGCCTTCTCGGGACTGCAAGCCGGCGCCTGTCCTGGAGCTGCTTTCCCCAGCCGACGCGTCAGCGTTTAAGGATTGGCGAGGGAACCTGCTTAGGCCCCCGGCTGAGGCGGAGGCCCTGCGCCGCGAGGCTTGCCCGCGCGGGGCACACATCGACCCTCTCCTCTCCTCCAGCCCGCTCGAGCACGGAAAGTTTTAAGGGGGGCCCACTTTCGGGGCATGCTGCATTTTCACCGCGCCCTGGGCCGAAAAGGGGCCATGGGGGTATTTTTCGTCCGCAAGAAAGGGGACCAACAAAGATGGATCTTCGACACGCCTGTGGTCAATTGCTCCTTCAGGCTCCCACCTAGTACCCGTCTGCCAACTCCCGGTGCGTTTGCTAGTTTAGAAGTGCCAGGAGGTAAGCGCCACATCGCCTCGGGGGACCTCGAAGCCGCGTTCTATCACATGGAGGTCCCCGCCGATATGTCGGACCTGTTCTCGCTGCCCGTGGTCGACGCTGGGGTCCTCGTTTCGCTCGGAGTGCCAGACGTCCCGGGAGGCCCTGGGGATGCCATATTGCCGCGTCTACGGGCCATGCCCATGGGGTTCAACTGGGCCATGCACGTCTGCCAGGCCTGTCTCCGAAACGTGGTTCGTGACGCCGGGTTCGTGGATTCCGATCTGGTGGAGGACGGGAGGCCTGGCCTGTGTCTCAGGTGCCCTTCGTCAATCGGTGCCGCTGCCTAAGTCGACAACTTCTTTACCCTCGGTAAGTCAGCGAGGAATGTGAACGAGCGTCTTCAGCATATCTCTCGGCGCCTGCAGTCTCTCGGCCTGGCTGTCCACGAGCTCCAGTCGGCATCCGAGGATCGACGCAGAGTTTTTGGGACTGAGTCTTCGACGTGGCTGCGAGCTGTCGGCGCGCCACAAAGACATCTGGCGTCTTCGTTATGCGTTGGAGGAGATACTGAGGAGAGGCCGATGCAGTGGGGCTCTCATGCGTGCGTTGGTTGGCCATATCACGTGGACTACCCTCATACGCCGCGAGGGGCTCAGCATCTTGCAGTCCGTGTATGACTTTGTTGAGTTCGCGGGATCTACTCCGTCCACCCTGTGGCAGTCGGTTCTGCGAGAGCTTTGGCAGGTCCGGTGCCTCCTCCCGCTACTTCGTCTCGACGCGTCGGCCGAGTGGCATCATCGAGTTTGTTGTAGTGATGCTAGTGATTTTGGTCTCGGGGTGGTTCATCGACATCTTGGGCCAGATCGCGTCGCAGCTATCGGTCGGACCTGTGAGCGTTGGCGGTATCGCGTCGAGGGGGCTGAACGAGCCAGGGAACGAGCCCTCCAACAGGATCACGAAGAGCACCCCCCTCCCGGCAAGGTCACGGCGGTCTTCTCGGGCAACCTGGAGCCCTGCTACCTGGAGGTCTCAGAGGCCGAGTTCAACGAGGTCCCGGCGGGGCTACTCCATCCTGGGAGCTGGGGGAACGTCGTGGCGGTCAAGGTGCCGCCAGGGTCCAACATTCTGGAGCTGGAGGGCGAGGCCCTCTTGCTGGCCTTGAGGCATCTGTTCAGGGACTCGTCGGCGGTCGGCAAGCGCATCCTCGTGTTCGTCGACAACCTCCCCCTGGCCCTCGGGGCCACAAAAGGCAGGGCCCGCTCAGTCCATCTTCGGGGACCTCTTCGGAAACTGGTTGCTTTGGGCCTCGCCACGGGGAGCCGCATCCACGTCCGTTGGATCCCGTCCGAGCTCGACCCCTCGGACTCCCTCTCTCGGGGCCGTCTGGGCTGGTTCTCAGGGGAGCGGGCTCCGCGTGCCCAGGGCTCCGCGGCGGCACCTCTGCCGTCGGCCGCGGATGGCGCCCAAGCGGCGGCCAGCCGCAGCCCCGCGGCGGCGGAGGACGGCTGCCGACACCCTGGCCCAGCAGCGGGCGTTGCTGGCGGCGTCGCTGGCGGCGAGCAGCCGCCCGGTCCTCGGCCTGTCCGCCCTGGAGCGTGTGGCGGTCCGGCCTGTGACCCAGGCACAGTACCGCCGGCTGGCCCTCAGGTTTCACTCGTACTGCATCGACACGAAGAGGGACTGGGCCACCTGGACCCAGCTGGACAGCCACCTCTGCGACTTCATGAACGCGCTGTTCGTGGCGGGCGAGGCGTCGGACACCAGCTCCCAGCTCCTGGCGGCCATGGCGCACTTCATCCCGGAGCTGCAGGGCGCTGCCAGCCACGGAGCTGCCGCTGCGCCGTGGCATGGAAGCGGCGGGTCCCTCCTCGGACCCGCTGCCCGCTGCCCAAGGCGGCTGCCCTGGCAATCGCTGGCCACCTGGCCTGCGCCGGGAGGCCCAGCATTGCGCTGTGGGTACCTGCGAGTGCTTCCGCCTGAAGGGCCGGGACCTGATCCGCCCCTCGCCGGCCGCGGGGCCGCAGTACGCGAGGTGGGGGCTCCTCCTCCACGACCTCCAGCCCCAGCAGCCGGGGAAGACGAACCTGTTCGAGGAGTCGGTGGTCATCGATCACTTCGATCGGTGGCTGGAGGCTCCGCTGGAGGCGCTGAAGTCCGCGGTGGCCAGCGACCAGCTGCTTTGGTCCTTCAGCCTGGCGGAGCTCTGGCTCCACTTCAGCCGCGCGGTGGAGGCTCTGGGCCTGCAGGCGCCGTCGCCACACCTCTACAGCCTCCGGCACGGGGGTGCGTCAGAGGACATCCTCACGCGTCGGCGGACTCCCGCGGAGACGCAGAGGCGGGGGCGGTGGCAGGCCCCCAGCCCCATGAAGCGGTACGCGAAGGAGACGAAGCTGCTGGCGGAGATGGCCCATGTGCACGCCGACGTGCACAAGCTGGGAAGGCTGGTGGAGTCGCACTTCGCTGCCGTCCTGCAGGGCTGGCTGCTGGTCCAGCCGCTGGTCAGCGCCGCGCCAGCCTGCCTCCAGGCGTGTCTGCGCGGGGCGCCGGCCGCGAGGCAGGCTGCGGCCCGCGGCCGCACGGCCCGGCGGTGATTGGCTCGCCCAGCGTCGTAGAGCAGCATCTCACCCAGAAGTTCGAGCGCGCCCTGAGAGGCGCACGCTGGCGCAGGCGATGTCTGTTTTTAGAACTCTTTGCTGGGCGTGGCCGCATCGGCCAACAGCTTCGGCGGGCTGGCTTCGCCTGTGTCTGGCTTGATATTCTGAACGGGCCGGCAGATAACCATCTGTTCCTCACCTTCCAGCGGAGACTTTCGGGCTGGGTGAAGTCTCGGGCGGTCATCGGGGTGTGGCTGGGCACCCCGTGCACGTCCTGGACTCGCGCCCTGCGCAAGCCTATCAGGTCTCCCGAGTTCCCCACGGGTATAGATGGCCTCTCCTCGGTTGAGGCGTCTCGGCTGAAAGTCGGGAACGCCTCTTTCCATTTCGCGTGCAGGGTGATTGGGCTGTGTGCATCTCTCGGGATACCAGTCTTTTTGGAGAACCCTTTAACTTCTCTCATGTGGCAGGCTCCAAGGTTTGTGGTCCTTTCCCGCCTCCCCTCGTTCTCCTCTTCCATCTGTCATATGTGCCAGTATGGCACGCCTTGGAGGAAGCCTACCCGTATTTGCGCGTGGCATGGAGGCTCAGGATACCACATTAGTCAAAAATGCTGCCCGTGCGGGCGTGTGTGCTCCAGGTCTCAGCGCCCCCACCTCAGGCTCAGTGGCAGAGCCCCAGGCGGCGTCCACTATACCGCGCTGGCCGCCTCTTATCCGCCCGCCTTTGCACGTGCAGCAGCAGCACAGATGATCGAGAGTGCCCGCGTTGTCCAATCCAAGCGTCTGGCGCACCTGTGGGGTGTCTCGTAAGGTGTTGACATTTTCTGTGAATTCGGTTGTTGGTCTTGAGTATAATATATCTGCGGCCTTCGGCCATTTCCGCCTTTCGGGAGCGGGTGCTCTGTCGAAGCCTCGAGCAGCCGGCGTCCACGTGGAGCTGTCACGTCTGCCTCCTTCGGTCTTCTCAAAAAATGCATCATCTGGCCCTGGGGAGCAGCCCAACATGCTGGTATATTTTACATAGTGAAGCATGTGTTGCAGCGCAGAAGGGCCGTACTTGTGTCGGCTCAAGCTCTCCCTCCCTCCCTCCCTCTTTCTCTCTCCTGTGTTCGATTGTTTTTTTGGTTCCACCCGACATGCCTCGGGTGCTCTGTCGAAGCCTCGAGCAGCCGGCGTCCACGTGGAGCTGTCACGTCTGCCTCCTTCGGTCTTCTCAAAAATTGCATCATCTGGCCTTGGGGAGCAGCCCAACATGCTAATAATCAGCATCATCATCATCATCACCATCATCATCACCATCGTCATCGTCATCAGCATCAACATCGTCGTCACCATCATCATCATCACCACCATCACCATCATCATCACCGTCACCATCACAGCCCCCACTAGCATCGCATCATCGATATACCCGCCCACAGCACACGAGACCGGTGTCGTCAGTATCGCCGTTGTGATCACCGCCGTCATGTTCACAATCGTCATTACTATCATAAACATGTCTGCCAGTCGTCGCTCCTCGTTACCGCTGTAAGTAGCCCCTGGGCATTCCCCGAGCCTCTCCGACGGGGCACTGCATCTGAAAATCCCAACTCAATTGTGTTGCTTACGATTTACTTTACTCAGCTGCCTGCATTTCCTCCTCCTTGTTGCCGCCCTGGTGTCTCGAGCGGTGTCGGACCTTTGAAACCTATCTGCAACACCAGATTACACAGCCACCGTAGTGGAGATAAGTCTGAAAAAGGCGTAGGAAGAGACCAGAGGAGGTTGTTTCGTGTTTCGGTCGCTCGAGTACGGGTGCCAACTTTTTGTGTTTGCGCCGCGCGCGCTGCCTAGCTGGGAGCCGCTACCGCGCCCGCTTGCAACGGTGTGTGAGCCTGGCATTCAGGAAAATTTGAACCGAGCATGGGTTGAAGCGGGGCGAGTCGCAGAAGGCGGAGCTAAAGAGGCAAAAAGCGCAGGAGGCAGCATCGGCAGCAAGATTAGGCTGTGTCGCCAGGTCGTTGGAGCGAGCTGAAGTTGATGTGGCGTTCCCTTGCTACTGCCGAGATGCGCGACGCCTGGTACAATGGTCAGAAGAGCACGAGTGCGCATTGAGGAGTCCGGGCAGTTCAGGAGCAGTTGCGGCCCGCAGTGCCCGATATTGTAGTCTCGCATGTTCGCTTTGATAATGAGCTTTGCCACCAGCTTGAAACCGGTCTCACGTTGAATTGTTCTGGTCCACGGATCCACTGCAAATGAAAAAGATCACCGGCGTGCGTGGCGCACCGCTGCATATTGTTGACCGTCTCGCACGTTGTGGCTTCGACTGTGAGCATCGCCCCGTGCGTTCTCTTTCTGTTCGCCTTGTGTAGTGGTACGCGCCTTCTCGCGGGGTGCGACACCTTGCAAGATGAGTACCAGGGGAAAGCCGAGGACCACGAAAGGCAGCAGCATGAGGAGGAACCCAGCGCAGGGCTCAGGGCGCGCCCATACGCAATGAAAAGCGACCGCCTGGCCTCAGTAGTGGATCCACCCGGAGCGGGCAGAGGCGTGAGAGAAAGAAGGGGAGGAGGGCAGGGGGGAGGGGTGGACAGAAGGAAGCCGACCGAGGACCGAGAGAAGGAGGATAACGAGGAAACTTGCGCAGGGTTCAGGAGCCCGTCTCAGCACACGCGCATGTACATCATGGTCTCTTTGGATACATACAGATGCACAGACAAAAACGAAAGCCAGGCTTCGACGGCGGACCCGCAGGTGGCGGGCAGAGGCGTCCAGGCCTCAGCGTTCCTGTCCGCCTTCCTCTCCCACTCCTCACGCCTCCCTCCTCAGTTTCCCGCCGCCTCCTCCCTCCATCCTCCCGGGCTCCCCCATCCATCCAACCTCTTTCTGACCCCTCCATCATCCCTTTTCTTCTTTCTGACTAAACCTCCGTCTCACTCCTCCCTCACCCTCCTCTTTCCTCCCTCACCCAGCCCTCAATATGTTCTTTCTACAGATCCCTCGTTGTCCTCGCGCCTTGTCCCACCTCCTCCTCCTCATCCTCCTCCTCATCCTCCTCCGCCGCCTCTTCACTCTTCCTCTTCATCCTCATCTGCCTCGACCTCCTTCCCCTCTTCCTCTTGCTCATCCCCATGTTCCTCCTCCTTCCCCGCCCCCGTCGGCACTCCCACCCCTCGCCCCCGTTAGCACTCCCACTCCCACTCCCCCGTCGGTAACAGACAGATGGCGGCAAACGAACACGGCAGAAGGGGCGCCGTGCTGCCGACCAGACGTTGCCGCGGCGCGCTGGCACACCGGCGCATTGTCCGAGACACCGGCCGATTTCAACCACGGTCGGAGTGCTGCGGCCGACGTGCCCAGGGATAGGGCGGCGAGATCCTTCCCTTTCCACCGCCTTGGGCCAGGCCCTTTCTGGGCCCAGGAGCGATGAACACGATCCTGTGCCCACGATGGGCCTGACCAATGGCAGTGTGTGCATATATATATATATATATATATATGTGTGTGTGTATGTGTATATATATACATACTGTATGGATTTCGTCGCTCCAGGGGGGGCGCGCCGATTTCTCGGGCAGACCTGGGGGCCCTCGTTTGGCAGACCGCAGCACGTCGTCATCGTCGTCGCAGTGCGCTTGGCGGACCGCATCTGGGGCGGACTCGCTCTGGCGCGCCGCCACAGCTTTTCCTGCATTCGTGTGCCTGCGCGTCCACATGATGCATGGCCCGCCAGAGGCCCTGAGCCCCGCGTGTCGCCGCTACCGCCCCTCCAGGGCGCCGCCGACGTCGAGCGTGTGTATCCCCGTGCGCGCCACGAGGGTGTTCGGCGGCGCCAGCGCACCTGCTCAGGGGGTCCTCCCTCCCTCCCCGCTCCCTGCTCTCCTATTTCTCTCTCCGTCCTCCTTCTTCTGTGCAAGATCCAGCCCCTTTTCTAATGAGACGCGGGCCGAGGTAGAGAGCAGTTTTGCCAACCTCAAGATTACCTAGAAAATCCCTGGTTTTGCTGTATAGCTGCTCTCGTTGTGTTTGTGCCCCTCCCTGCAGCGCACTCGCGGCGTTCCACGCAGGACGCAGCCTTTCCTCAGGGCAGGCAGCTGCCTAGCGGACGGTCTCAAGGCTCCGCTCTTGCTCCAGTACGGCATGCACTCGCCGCTCCCGAGTCCAACCAACAAGCAAGTCCTCCTATCATGCCCTCCTGCACGGGGGCGACTCGCTCTGCTGCAACCCAGCGCAGCTCCAACCGCGCGGACTCCGCCAGCTGCCGCTGACCACAAAGTACACGGAAGATCGGCGCCGCCCGTGGCCAGCGGGCCAGCCCGTGCTGGGCAGTGACTCGTGGCTGCTACCAGCGATGGCGCCACCCAGGGCTGATGACGCTAGCCAGGGGCAAGTGAAGGGCTCTTGGCGGCTACTAGCGGTGTCCTCGTTCTCCTCCGCCCTGGTGGAAGCTGCACAGACGAAATGCCCAACGAACACTCTCTTCTTCCTCGTCGGCCTAACGCTGCTCGGCCCTGCATGGAACCAGCAGCTCGGCATTGGGCATCGTGAAACATCGAACCCCTTCTGGTACGGACGCTCATCCTTCCCCATCCCCCTCATCCTCCTCCTCGCCCCCCTCCTCTTTGCCCTCCCCCATCATCTTCCGCTATGATCTCCCTGTCCTCGTTCTGGTGAGAGGGGGGGAGAAGGCCAGCCAGGGGCAAACCCGGGGCTCGCGACCGCCACCGGCGCTGTACACAAAGCTGGATGCACATGACGTGGCCAGCTTGGGCGAGAGCTGGGCCCTTCTATGGCCCGGCACGCCGGGCTTCCGCATGCGTGACCAGCGCGTGGCCTCGAAATGCTCCACGTCCGACTCCTGCCATGTGTGTTTCCAGCTTCCTGGTACCGGTGGTATCGGCACTGGTGCTCTCCAGGGCGCAATGTGCTGCAAGAGTATTGCAGCTTTCGTCGTCGTCGAACGAGGATCGAGGTTTTTGAGCATTCTTGGGCTGCCTGGGGCATTTTGGGAGCCGTCCCAGCGGGCTCTTATGGGGCAAGAGAAGTTAGACTGCTCTTACTGGTGGGGGTAGTGGGGGGAGGCAGGGGCTGGTGGTGGTAATGTTCGCTGCCGACCCAGATCCTGACCACATGGCGTTCCTGGATGTCCGTGGAGGCCTCCGGAAAAACGTAGGATCTTTTGACAACATCCACTACTTGCCTCCTCGATCCTCGAGGGCCGAGATCAAAACGTACCAGGAAGCTGAATACACATGACGCGGCCAGTCTGGGCGAGAGCTGAATACGCATTGCCGCCTGTATTTCCAGCGCTCGGCCCTTCCGTGGCTGGGGCCTGGAGCCGGCCGATCTCGGACGATGCGCGCCATCAGAGAGCCGTGATTATTCGAGGTTGAACGGTCCATTCGGTGCAAGGGATCAACGCCGACGTCGTCGCGACACGGACCTGCAATAGATGAGATGCTCGGAGTCGTTGGCGTGGGAGCTCCGATTGCGTGGGGCACCAACATCAGCACAATTGGTGCCACGCGGCAGGAGAGGAATTCTGCGGGGGCATTGGCATGGAGGATGAATCGGAGGAGGGCCAGTTGGGAGGACGACCAGTTCGTCCTTAACGCTTCTTCCATGACGAGTTCACCCGGGAGAGCGATTTTCTTGACGAATTCGTTTGGATGAAATTGTCCGGATGAATTTGTTTGGATGAAATTGTCTGCGGGTGATCCTTTCTTTGGATGAGCTCGTCTTCGGATGAATTCGTCTTCGGATGAATTGGTCCAGAAGAAGTTGTCCGGAAAAGTTTGTCCCGTTAAGCTCGTCTTAGATGAAGTCGTCCGGATGAAGCGGCTGTGGACGAAACGGTGTTTTCGTTCAAACAATGGCGGCTCTCCCGCCCAGCACAAACACGTTCAAAATTCGTCCTCGTGCCCCTCCCGGTGTCCATTCTGACCCGTTTCACGGGGCGGGTCCAGTCGTGGCGACTAGGTGCTTCCAGGAGGCCCGAAACAAGCGAAAACGCGAGAGTGAGGGCCGCCGTTGTCTCGAATGGACCCCTTCCGAGTGATGATGGCAATGGCAGCAATTCGTCCTGATCTCGATCGTAAGCTGGGTCACCCGCGAGGGCATGAATATTGTCTCTGCTTCGAGGTCTGGTCCGTAGAGCGGTTCCTTTTCACCACGGGGTCCGCGCGGCATCGCGGAGAAGTTTGCGATTCGCATTGCGCGAAGCGGGAAGGGTGTTTTAGGTTCTGAGGCGTTCCAGAAAGGGCTTCGCCTTCGGCACATTTCGCCTTTGGCGGAAGGCTGGCGGAAGCTGGCGGAAGTAAAGCAGCGGCGGTGAGTCCGCGGGCACAAACCGGCGGACGGTGGCAGAAGTAGAAGTGAGACGTCAACATGCTTGAATTCAGGGTTTCTGGAGTTGGAGAGATGGTGACGGCTGTGATAGACCCACGTCATCTTGATGATGCTGGTCGTCACTTGGGGCCACGCGTGAGGGCAGGGAAGGGGGGAGGGAGCTAGCTCATCGAGTGTGCAAACGTTGGAGGGGCGAGCGGCGGCAGACGTGAGCGGGGTCTCGTGGGGCGGGCTGGAGCGGCTGGACGGACGGCCCTGAGGCAGGATTGCTTGCCAACTCCCCGTGGGTCAGAAGCCCGCTCCTACTCATCTCGCAACTGCGGGGCGCCGCTCGCAGGGCATGATTGCCACGGGCACGCAGGGCCCGGAGGAGGAGGAGGAGGAGGAGGAGGAGGAGGAGGAGGAGGAGAAGGCAGCACCAGGACACCGCGCGGCTCTGCGCGGCACAGGGCTTCACTTTTCTCCCCATGGTGGCGGAAGCCCACGGCGGCGGGTGGGGCCGCGAGGCACGCAGGGCCTTCGGGGTCCTGGCCAAGCGGGTGGCTGACGCCACGGGGGAAGACGCCGCACTGGTTGCGGACCAACATGCCCAGCGACTTTCCGTCTCCCTGCACAGGGAGAACGCGCGGGCGGTGTTGCGGCGCCTTCAGACCCTGTCTGGAGGGGCGGGGGTGGCAGCGGCCCGCCTGGCCGCGGCCACGGCGGCCTCCACGGCAGACGCCGTGTGAGGTGCCCCCTGCGCTGCCTAGCGCCCCCCGCCCCCCCCCCCCGCCCTTGCTGGGCAGCGCGGGCGCCCCCCTCGCCCTTTCGCCAACGTCGCGCGCTGGGTTCGGGCGGCCACCCCGCCCAGGTCGCCGCCGTAGGGTCCGCAGCCTCGTCGCGGGCGGCTCTTCTCTCCCGGCCCCTGGCCCGGCCTGTCTGCTTGCGGCCGCTGCTTTCTCTCCTCCTTGTCCTCCTCCCCCTCCTCCCCCTCCCTTCGCTTCTGCTCGTTGCTTCCCTCCCTTTCCTTTCCTCCTGCTCCCTGCCTGCTGTCTCCGCCTGGCCCGTCTTCTGCCTGCCCGCCCGCCCCGCCGGCCCTGGCCTCCCGCCTGGGCGTTCGTCGTCGTCTGCCTGCAGGAGGAGGAGGAGGAGGAGGAGGAGGAGGAGGAGGAGGAGGAGGAGGAGGAGGAGGAGACGCCGCACATGCGCCGCACGCAGGCAGCAGCGCTGCGGATAGAACCCACTGGGACGACATGAGGGCCGTTTCATAGAGGTGGGCCCCCCAGCCTGGTCTTCATAGATGTCGGGGGCGGAAAAGAGGGGGGTGAGGACTAGGGGGGGGGTGGATATCATGGCGGGGGCCATGATATTTTCCCAGATTTCATGGCGCCTCTTCTTATTTCATTACGTCCCTGGCCCCCCCACTGGGCCGCGCACGTGCCGCCAGTCATGATTTGCACCCCCCCCTCTTGGACACCCCCCTCTTGGCCGCTCCCGAAGATGAAAGTGCCACATCAATGGGTGGTCCTGAGAGCTGCGCTGCGGGTACAATCTCGGCTCGAGGTGGCTGGCGCGGCCCAGGCGCCCCCGCGGCGGGCAGGCCGGGGGCGGCGCGCGCGGGGAGCGCCACGCATGCATTGGGAAGGTTGTTGGGCCGTCTTCCCCGGTCTCTCTGACGCCTGGGCCTTGGCGTGCTGGTGGGGGCCAGTCCAGCCGGCTCGTCACGACGCAAGTGCCCCCCGCCCAAGAGGTCTGGCTCGCGGGGGCCACCGTCGGGGCCAGGGCAGCCGCGGCACCCGCTGCGCCTGCAACGGCGGAGGATGCGGCCGCAGCTGGCGGAGCGCGCGGCGCGAAGGGCGCCGCGGCGGCAGCATCCATCGGGGCCTACGGCGCGGAGGGGCCCAGTACCGGGCTCGGCGCGGGCACCAGGCCGCCGCAGGAGCGTCTCGAGCGAGGGGCCGACGCCGGGGCGGCGCCGCCGCCGGTGCCAGCGCAGCCCGAGCCCAAGACCAGAGCCCCCATCCAGGGCTCACCCCCCTCCCCGGGCGACGAGGCATGGCAGCAGCCGCGGCGATGCGCCCGCCCCGCGGCAATGGCGGCCACGCGCAGGCGCGTGGCACGGGTTCGGCGGGCTGGGGCGATGGGCGGCGTTCGCGGAGCCGGACGCGTCGCAGCCTGGGCCCCGCTCCTGCGGCGACGTGCAAGGCAACAGCCCCGCGCCAGCCGTCGCGGCCAGCGCCGCCGCCGCGACCGCCTCCAGCACCCCTGAGATGTGCACAACTAAGTGATGGTAGTAATCTTGACGTGGTGGAAGTTAGGCTGAATTTGTGGAAGATCGTTTTCATAGTTTTTTTGCTGGTTCTTTGAAAAGTAACTTCCCCCTATCTTAAACCTTTCTATCCCCTAACTCCCCCCCCCCCCCATCTTCAACCATTCTAATCCCTGTAAGTTCACAAATTACCCACAAACAAATAACGCGCTGCGAATGCAGATTTTAATGTGTTGGTCTGCCACGTGTTTCTACGTTGTTGCGTCATGTCTGCCGCCCATAGCGCTTGTTTTGTGCCCAGCGTTTTGCGATGCCAGCGCTTGCTAAGCGCGTTGTGCTGCATGCGCGTCGCGCCCCTTCCAACAAAGCGCATTGCGCTCCAGTTCGAAGTTCAATCAAGCGCTTTGCGCTCGAGTATGAAAGCGCGTCGCGCTCCATTCTGATTTCAAGCGCGCTGCGCTCCATTTCAATTAAGCGCGTGCGCTCCAGTTGTGTTTCTCGCGAATGTCCCCGCGCATAAGCGCCATGGCGCTGTCCTCTTCTCCTCGTTCCTCCCCTCCTCTGCCCACCCCCCCCCTCCCCCTCGCCCCCGCCGCGTGGCGCTGCCCACTTTAGCGCGAAGCGCCGTCGCGCGCACTGCCACAGTTTTGGCTCGAGCGCGCACGCGCCGCGCGGCCCGCGCGGGGCTAGCGACTCGTTTTGGGCGGCGCCCGCGGCCCGCAGAGCCAGGCCGAGGGCCGCGGCGCCATGGGGGATCTGAACAAGGATCTGCGGGCCCGCCTTGGGGCGACAAAACTGCTTCTGCAGCAGGCCCCAGCGAGCGCGCGCGCCAGCGCTTCTGAGGTCCAGGCGAACGCGCTCAGATCGTCTGCACGCTCGGCGACGGCCACCCTGAGTTCGACTGAGGCGCCGGACCTGCTGGCGCTCGCAGCGCAAGTGGGCTTCGCTGCAAGCGATTTGGCCGTAGTGGCCGAGTCGCTGAAGGCCGCCGTCAAGATGGAGAAGACGAAGGGGACGAAGAAACGGAATCCGATGCAGGATTTCAGGGCGGCTTTCGGCTACTTCACAGAGGCCGAGTGGGACGCCATGTCGAGCCAGCGGGGGCGGCCGCTAGAAGTCAGGGAGGCCCTTCCCCGCGTGGCGGCCTCGGGGGCGAGGGCGCCATCGGAGGATACGAAGCGCATGCTGTCGGCATGCCTGGCCTTGCAGACAGAGGACATGAAAACGCACATCAGCCAGGCGAGGAAGACCCAGACGTTTGACGCACTCAACAGTGCCTGAAAAGCACGGGTGAGGAAATTGCAGACCCCCATCGAGATCATCGAGGAGTTGCCGCCGCCCCCATCGCAGCACAAGGAGAAGTACCCCGCGATCTTCGCCCGAGCCCACGCCGACGGGGCGCTGCCAGTTTCGAGCAACATTGATGCTACGACGATCGACGCGACGGCCGCTACATTCAGTTCTAGAGGCAACGGGGCGACAACACTTGATGTGCCAACGTTGCACCTGCCCGGCGGCACCCTGGGCCACCAGTTGCAAAACGTGGCGAACAGCTTCTCGCAGGAGCTCCAGCGGCAATCGGATCGACAAGACCGCTTACTGGATGCAATGGCGACGGGGAGACTGCCGCTCCTTGACGGCAGGCGCTGCGGGTTACCCTTCGAAGGCGCCATGCGCGGCCAACGCCGCCTTCAAATCGACGACGGGCGCGCGCAATACAGCACAACGCGGTCTCGCAGCGACGAGCTCTTCGCCCCAGCTGACGCTGGCGCCGATGAGGCAGGCAGGAGCGCTGATGCAGCTGCGCTTGCGCCGCCGCCTGCGGCTGCGCCTGCGCCGCCGCTTGCGGCCGCCGAAGAGCCCGCGCCACCGCCTGCGCCTTCTGCGATTGATTTTCTGGAGCTCATGGACGAGAGGGGCGCGAAGAAGAAGCTGAAGGCCAAGCTCGAGAAGCCGAAGGCGAAAGTGGAGGAGGGCGGCGGCGAAGGCTAAGGCGGAGGAGGCGACGGCGGACGCGAAGATGGATGGGCAGCCGGAGGCGAAGCCGAAGGCGAAGGCGAAGGTGCAGACGGAGGAGAAGGCGACTGCGAAGAGGAAGGCGGACGCAGCGACTGGAAGCGCTTCGAAGACTGAAGTGGCGTCGGAGGATGAAGGCGAGACGGTCGCAACTCCAGGGGAGTCCGTGTAGAGTAATAATAACATGCACACACCTGCCAAGTCGCTCAAGCACCATACGCCTGCTAAGCCGAGTCTGGAGACCAGCAAGGCGCGGTTCGACGTGGAGCACTCGCGCGAGAACGTGCAAGTGCGGATTCCGAAAAAGATGGGTTCGAGGACCCGTCCGAAGGCATTGTTTGGAGGATGTCTCGAGCGAAACGCTGATTGTTCAACGTAAATGTTAAAAACACGTGGTTTTCTGCAATCTGTTCGCTTCTTGGGCCATCTTGGGGGCCCTCCGAGATCGCTCCGAAAAGACACAAAAGACGCCTTAAGATACGACCCCCAACTTCTCGATGCTGTGAGGATGTATCAAGCGAAACGCTCATTTTGGGAACCTCTCCGGACAAGAACGGGAAGCACCGCTTCTCTTAGCTTGCGTTCGTAGGCACACGGATTCCCACGGAATGCGTCCCGACATCGCTGTGTAAGTATTCCGTGGCTCCCGAAATCGCCATATAAGTACCCCGTGGACCCCGACATCGCTATATGAGTATTCCGTTGGTCCCGAAGTGGCTATATAATATTTTTGTGGGTCCCGAAATCGCTATATAAGTATTGCGTGGACCCCGACGTCGCTATATAAATATTCCGTTGGTCCCGAAGTCGCTATATAAGTATTCCGTGGGTCCCGCAATCGCTATATAAGTATTGCGTGGACCCCGAATTCGCTATATGAGTATTCCGTTGGTCCCGAAGCCGCTATATAAGTATTCTGTGGGTCCCGAAATCGCTACATAAGTATTGCGTGGACCCCGAAAAGGAAGAGGAGGAGGAGGAGGAGGAGGAAAAGGAGGACGAATAATCGCTATATATGTACTGCGTGGACCCCGAAATCGCCGAATAAGTATGTCGTTGGTCCCGAAGTCGCTATATAAGTATTCGGTGGGTCCCGAAATCCCTATATAAGTATTGCGTGGGCCCCGAGGAGGAGGAGGAGGAGGAGGAGACCAGATGGCTTCGAGGACCCGTTCGAAGGCATTTGTTGGAGGACGTCTCGAGCGAACCGCTGATTTTTCACGGTTATATATATATACATACATACATACATACATACGTACATACATAAGAAAAAAACGCGTGTGTTTCAACATTGTCGCTTCTCGATGGCATGTGTTGGAGGATTTCCTTGGCGAAACGCTGGCTTTTCAACGGGAATGATAAAAACATGTTGGTGTTTCAATAGTTTCGCTTCTTGGGGCATCTTGGGGGTCATCCGAGATCGCTCCGAAAAGATGCCTTACAAGAGCTCTGTCGGCATCACATTTGTTCGAGGATGTCTCGGGCGAAACGCCCATTTTCGAGGAACCGAAAATTAGGCGAACGATTTCAAGATTCCAATGTTTGGAGGATGTTTCGAGCGAAACGCCTATGTTTAGCAAACCGGTAGCCTACAACATCTCCATGTTCTGAGGTTGTCTCGAGCGAAACGGCCGTTTTAGGGGGAACTTACCCGGACAAGAACGGGAAGCGCGTTTTCTCTTAGTTTGCGTGCGCAGGCACACAATTCCCACGTAAAGCGGAATGCGTCCCGAAATCGTTGTCTAAGTATTGCGTGGACTCCGAAATCGCTATATAAGTATTCCGTTGGTCACGAAGTCGATATATAAGTATTCTGTGGGTCCCGAAATCGCTACATAAGTATTGCGTGGACCCCGAAATCGCTGTGTATATATATATATATATATATATATATATAGATATCCCGCTGGTCCCGAAGTCGCTATATAAGCATTCCGTGGGTCCCGCAATCGCTATATAAGTATTGCGTGGACCCCGAAATCGCTATATAAGTACTGCGTGGACCCCGACCCGCCGCGAGGAGGAGGAGGAGGAGGAGGTGGAGATTCAAGAACAGGAGGAGGAAGAGGAGGAGAAGAAGGAGGAGGAGAAGGAAAAGGAGAAGGAGAAGGAGGAAGAGGAGGAGGAGGAGCAGGAGGTAGAGGAGGAGGGGCTTCGAGGACCCGTCCGAAGGCATTGTTTGGAGGATGTCTCGAGCGAAACGCTGATTTGCGAACGAAAATGTTAACAACACTGGTTTTTTCCAATATTGTCGCTTCTTGGGCCATCTTGGCGGTCATCCGAGATCGCTCCGAAAAGATGCCTTACAAGAGCTCCGTCGGCATCTCATTTGCTCGAGGATGTCTCGGGCGAAACATCATTTTCGAGGATCCGACAATCAGGCGAGCGATTTCGAGATCCCGATGTTTGAAGGATGTCTCAGGCGAAACGCCCATGTTTAGCAAAAGATGCCTTACAAGAGCTCATCGCATTGTTTCGAGGATGTCTCTGGCGAAACGTCCATTTTCGAGGATCCGAAGATTAGGCGAGCGAGTTCGAGATCCCCATTTGGGGAGGATGTCTCGAGCGAAATGCCCATGTTTAGCAAAACGATAGCCTCCAACATTTCCATTGTCGGAGGATGTCTCGAGCGAAACGGCCGTTTTAGGGGGAACCCGCCAAGCAAAAAATATTTGCAGCCGGGCGGCCATGGTCCTTCGCGTCTTAGTTTTTTATCTATTCTTAGGAAGCTTGGCCTAACAAACTGCCAGCGCCTTCTCGTTCCGAGAAGGCGCTTCCCGTAATCCGCCAAGCGAAAAATATTTGCAGCGGGGCGGCCATGGTCCCTCGGGCCTTAGTTCTCTATTCATTATTAGAAAGCTTGGCCTAACAAACTGCCAGCACCTTCTCGTTCCGAGAAGGCGCTTCCCGTAATCCGCCAGGTCCTGCACCACGAGGGGGCGCCGCGCGTTCCCCTCCCAGACCCCTCCCAGATGGTATTGCCTCTGGCCGAGAGAACGTCCATCGCGCGACTCTTCGAGTCTTAGCGCGCTTCCCCTCATTCGCCAGGTCCTCGACCACGAGTGCCTCCCGCGCGTTCCCCCCCCAGACCCCCCCTTCACAAACAATCCCTCTGGGCGCACAGACGTCCATCGCGCGACTTTTCGAGTCTAAGCGCGCTTCCCGTCACCTGGGCACCCGGGCCCGCCCTGGCTGCGTTGCTGCCTGCTTCCTGGGCCGCTGCATGGCGGACTGGAGGGTATTCGCGGACGCGTGGCGGGGGCGCGCGATGGACGTTCTCCCTGCCACCATCGTTTTGTCGGGCCGGTGGGGCGCCCCGTTGTGGGAACAGACCGAGTCCATGTTACAGCACCTCTTGGCCGTCGACACTGCTGCGGTCAAGGCGCCCAGCGCGTGTCTGCAGCGTCGCCGGCGGCAAGCCCTGCAAGCTGCCAGCGCCGCGGCATGCCGCAAGCTGCGCGGCGGCGGCGGCCGCCGCGCGCAAGCCCCGCCTGCAGCTGCCCAGCAGTTATGTCCCGAGAGTTTCGATGCCACGATGCGTCCACGCCTCCGTGTTTGGTGGCCTGCCCGGGCGGTCCCCTTTGACAACCGCCAGAGGTGGTTGCATCTCAAAGCCCAGCTGGCCGTCGCCGCCCAAGGCACTTGCTGGGCGACCGTCCGCACTCTCGCAGGCGCCTGGCCCACTTCATACCGCATGCACGTGGGACATCCCCGACTGCCGTGCCGGTGGCAATGTGAGGACGGCTCTGACCAGATATCACACTACTTGGAGTGCCGTGGAGCCTGGTGGTGCGCGTGTGTGGCCTCGCGCACCATTCTACACGCAAGCACCCTGCATCGTCTCGGGCTGGGCACGCAGGAGGACTACGACGACGACCCGCAGGACGAAAGCGGCCTGCCCCGCACGGTCGCTCGGCTGGCCACGTTGTACCATAGCTACAACCTGCTACGACACCGTCCAGGGCCGCTGCAGCTGGGCCATGTGGTGACAGAGGCGCTGGCGCGCGCTGCCGCCCACTGCGCCCACGTCCCATCGATCTGTCGGGATCCGTAACCCATTGGGTTGGTGACCTACGCGGGCGGCCCCGCAGCACTGGAAGGTCACCGACCCCAGCGTGCGCTGCCCGGCACGCCCAACGGCGCCCATTCCACATGGCGCAGGGGCGGGGGTCTACAGACCGTGCCGACGAGTACTGCATCTTCAATGCCTTTGAGCGGGCCCGCATCGCCCGGTGGTCCGAGGCGCTAATTTCGCTCCACTCTGCTACGGGCGCTCCTCCTCCTCCTCCTCCTCCTCCTCCTCCTCCTCCTCCTCCTAATCCTAATCCTAATCCTAATCCTCCTCCTCCTCCTTCTCCTACTCCTCCTCCTTCTCTTCCTCGTCCTCCTCCTCCTCCTCCTAATCCTCCTCCTCGTCCTCCTCCTCCTCCTCTTCCTCGTCCTCCTCCTCCTCGTCTTCGTCCTCCTCCTCGTCCTCCTCCTCCTCCTCTCTTCGTCCTCTTCTTCCTCCTCCTCCTCCTCCTCCTCCTCCTCCTCCTCCTCATACTCCTCATACTCCTCCTCCTCCTCTTCCTCGTCCTCGTCTTCGTCTTCCTCCTCCCTTTCCTCCTCCCCCTCCTACTCCTCGTCCTCCTCCTCCTCCTCCTCCTCTCCTCCTCCTCGTCCTCGTCTTCGTCGTCCTCCTCCTCCTCCTCCCCCCATTCCTCCTCCTCCTCCTTTTCCTCCTCCTCCTCCTCCGTCTCCTCCTCCTCCTCCTCCTTCTCCTCCTCCTTTTCCTCCTCCACCTCCTCCTCTTCCTCCTCGTTTTCGTCGTCCTCCTCCTCCTCCTCCTCCTACTCCTCCTCCACCTCCTCCTCCTCCTCCCGCCCCGCCGAGGTTCGGGCTTCGACGATGGGGCCGCCGCCTCGGGGGCCCTGGCGCCGCGCGCCGCGGCAGCGGCGTTGCTCCTGCCGCCGCCGCTGCCGGCCGCCGGTGGTGCCGTCGCCGATCTACCTTCCTCCCTGGCGCGCGAAGCTCCCCGAAGCCAATCTTCGCTGCCTTGAGCCGGGGGCGAAACTGGCGGAACGAGAAAGTGCGGAGGGCAAGCGCGAGGAGGCAGGCGAGAGCGCCAGGGGCGAGCATGAAGGTGCGGAGCGCGCTAGGGGCAGAATCCAGGGCCGATCCAAGAAATCCGCGCGGACCACCGAAAGTCTGTGTTTATGCAGTTCTGCTCCGCTATCGACAACCGACGCTGGAGGACCGAGGTTTTCGAGTGCGGCGCCGTCGTCGAGGACGATGCACGATGGAGGATCGAGGTGTTCGAGCGCTTCACGTCCAGTTATGGGCGTTGGGTGTTGGGGGGCCGCGGCGCCGTCGTCGAGGACGATCCGCGACGGAGGATCGAGGTTGTCGAGTGCTTCTAGTTTGGTTCGGGGGGAGGGGCGGCGGCGTCGTCGTAGAGGACGATCCACGATGGAGGATCCAGGTTTTCCGGTGCGTCTCGTCGGTTTGAGGAGAAGGGCGGCGGCGGCGGCGGCGGCATCGAGGACGATCCACCGTTGAAGATCGAGGTTGTTTGTTTGATGCTTGTCGACGGGTCGGGGGTGGCGAGGGGCGCGGCGTCGTTGTCATCGACGATCCGCAACGGAGGTTCGAGGTTTTCGAGCGCTCGCGTCGGTTTGAGGCGGTGGGGGGGGGGCGCGGCGTCGTCATCGAGGACGATCGACGACGGAAGATCCAGGTTTTTGAGCGCGTCTCGTCGGTTTGTGAGGGGGCGGAAGCGGCGGCGTCGTCGAGGACGAGCCACGACGATGGAGGACTGAGGTTTTCGATTGCGTCTCGTCGGGTTAGCAGGGTGGGGGGCGCGGCGCAGTCGTCGAGGACGATCCACGACGGAGGATCGGAGTGTTCGAGTGTTTCTTGTCGGTTTGGGGGGGACGGCGGCGTCGTCGTCGTCGACGATCCACGGTTGAGGATCGAGATTTTCGAGTGTTTCTCGTCGGTTTGTTGTGGGGGCATTATGGGGGGCTCTGGAGGGCCCTGGGTCGGAGGGTAGAGGCGTCGGCGGCAGTGCCATGCGAGACGGCCAGGAGGTAGGGGGGCGTCCGACGCAGAGTCATCCTCAATCGATCGGAGCGTCTACAAGCGGGAAGTGGCGAAAGATTGCCCCAAACACCCCTCTTCCTACAGACAGTCAGGTACAGTGTCCAACAAGCATCGGGTCCGCATAGGATCCGTGGCGGATCCGTGGCCAGATCCGACGCCCGAGGCGAGGTTAACATCCCCGAATAGGGGCCCTCTTCAATGTCCTCGGGGGCCCCTTTCTTTCGTTTTCGGGTGCCCGATGTTGCGCCCATCGCCCGCGACCTGCCGCCAAACCCTCTTTCCCCGGGCTGGCTGGCCCGACGGCCCTTGGACTGGTTGGACCGACAGTCTGGCAATGTCGTGCGATTTGAGATGTCGTGCCGAGTTGTCAAATCGCACAAATTTGCTTTACTATCTGTAGTCGTCACCTCTATCATCCTCTTCCTCCTCATCATCCGTGTCCTCTTTCTCCTCCTCCTCCTCCTCCTTTTCCTCCTCCTCCTCCCTCCTCCTGCCCCTCCTCCTCCTCCTCCTCCTCCTCCTCCTCCTCCTCCTCCTCCTCCTCCTCCTCCTCCTCCTCCTCCTCCTCCTCCTCCTCCTCCTCCTCCCCCTTCCGTCGCCATTTTGGCTAAAGTCACCATGTCGCGTTGCGCCCGCATGGAGACCTCTGAGCCGAGGCCAGTCGCCAACTGCTTCCAGCCACAACCAGGGGTGAGCTGGCACCCAAGCTTTCTGCCGCCACTTCCAGGGGCTTGCGGCCGCCCGCTCCTGCTCACTGTTCTGGCACTGCAGGCTGCCATCCATATCGCGCTGTCGTGCGGCCCGACTTCCGTCGCCGCGAGCCAGCTGGACTTCGGCTCGACTCACGTCGCCGTCTTCCGCCTCCATAACCCGCTGGACGTCGACCCGCTCGTTCCCCAGCAACAGCAGCAGCAGCCGCCACGTGGTGGCACCGCGAAGGCCCTGGAGCCTGGCGTCCTCACCTTCAACTTCCTGAAGCAGAACAGCAGCCTGTCCGACAGCAGCCCACAGTCGCAGCCATGTCATATTCCAGCGAAGAACGCTCTACCTCTCGCAGCGCCCCATCTGCCAGCCGCAGAAGGACAGATCGCCGAAGAGAACGCGAACGTCACGACCAAGATCGCGCTGCTCGAGGTTACCCAGATCGTGCTGATAAAAGTGGTCGTGCAGCTGCAGCGCGCGCCACCCTGGACTCGCTCGGCGACGCTGGCCCCGCTACCCAAGCTGCGCCGCGCTCGGGGCGCGCATCTGGACACGCCGCTCGCTCGTGTCGATCGTCAGCTCGTACGCACCAGCAGCCGCCCCACTTCGCCATGGACGCTGGAGAAGAAGAAGCCGCAGACTCAGCACGTGCCGCCGCCGCCGCCACAGCACGCCAATTTCAAACAGGGGAGTGGACAGAGCCGCCGTCTCAGCTACATGGTGAAGCACTACGTCATGACCCACTCGCTGCTGCTGACCCATGGCGCGCTGGAGATGCAGCAGCCGCTGGAGGAGCTGCCGCCGTCGGAACCACCGCCGATACCGAGACTGCCACTCCAGGCGAACTTGCTCGCCTACCAGGTCTGGATCCAGAACTCGACAAAGCTCTTCAAGATCTCACGCAAGCTCACGTTGCACACGCCGCCAGCACGTCCCAAGCTCAAGCCAACCAATTGCTCAATGGGTCGCGCGAAAGCTTTCGCCAACTTCTCGCACAGCAAGTCCAAGCTACTGAACGCCGAGTTGACACCCTTCATGATGTCATCGCCCGCACTCGCAGGGAACAAGACCGCCAAGCAGACGAACAGAAAAAGATGTGGCAGCAGATCGACCAGATGCGAGAGACCCTCGCTCTCGCCGCGGCCCAGGTGCCGATCACGGACCTCACCAGGCTCGCCGACTGGGACCGCGAGATCGACCCCGCGATCTTCACTGTCGGGGCGCAGAGGCTCATCGCGCCCGACGCGCTCCTCAACGACCTGCAGGAGTGGATCGCCTCCGCCAACCTGGGCCCCGACGCCGTCGAACTTCGCGGTGACGAACTTGCGCGCAGATTCGTGCTCCAAGTCAAAGGTGGACGCGACGTGGTCATCCCGCGCGCACTGGCTCTCACCCGAGCCCTACGCGACGCTGGAGGCAAATGGAAGCGCTTCACCTCCGTCGACACATCGGGCACGCCGACGGACATCTACCTCAACCCCGACAAGTCGCCAAAGCAGATCCGCACCGAGATCCAATGCAAGAAACTTCGCCAGCCCCTTCAGCACCGTCATCCTCAAAAGTCATGGAGGGCATACCGAGCTAAAGGTGGGGCCCACTGCAACGCCATGCCCGTCGCGCGCCTGGGCGTCAAGGGACAAGCCGACCCTGCCATCCTTGAGTGGAACGAGAAGGCGTTCGAGCTCGCCACCTCCCGCGACATCGATCGCGGCGCCATCCTCACGTCGTTCCAGGCGCTCTTCGCGGACACAGCGGAGACCACGTGGCGGGTTTAGCCACCCTTGGGCGCCGTGGAAGCCTGTCGAGGACGATCGGCCCAGCTTTTTTCATCGCGTGGAACGCCAGGGCTCTCATGTGCCACAAGCGCTCCAAGCGCCGTCGCAAGCAGGCGGCCTTGCAGCAGCGCATGCGGCAGGGCGCCGCCATCGCCCTGCAGGAGGTCCATGGCTCGGAGGCGCTCCTCCGCACTTGGGTCGACACGCAGCCGTGCCCGTACAAGCTCTTCTTCTCCCAGTTCGTTGCGGCAGACGACGACGCGGCCTTCGCCGGCACGGGCGGCGTCGCTCTGCTCATACCGTGGCTCTCGCACGCGCAGCTCGAGCTCCTGCAACCCGCGCAGCTCCCTATTCTCAGCCACGGGGAGATCGTCAAAGGGCGCGCCCAGGCGGTCGCCATCACCAACGCCACCTCGCGCAACTCCATGGTCATCATGAACGTCCAGAATCACGAGATTGACGCGCGGGGGCGCGAGCGCATTCAGCGCTCATGGCATCAGCACCGCACGTGGGCGGAGGCCAACTACCAGCACCGCACCTTCCTCGCGCTGGGCGACTTTAACACGGCCAGCCGCCCGCCTAACAACTTCTTCCAACCTCAACCACAGCATGCACGCCTGGCACTGGACAGTAGCGCGCGGCAGCAGCAGCCCTTCTGGAAGGCCCTCTTCGACAGCATGCTCGAGATCGAGTCTGACCTGCCGACGCGCTTCAACAAGTCTGACTACTCCGCGTCGGCCATCGACAGGATCTTCATCAGCCTGCCGTCGCACGCGATGCTCGAGCTCACTTCCTGCGTCACCATCGCCCGCGACGCTGCCATCCTGTCGGATAGCCTCCTCTGCGACCACGCCATCGTCTCGTACTCCACCGGCATCAAGCCGAAGACGCCGATCGAGGAGCAGGCGATCCCGCCCGCGATCTTCCGCGACCCATCGTACGCCAAGTACCTCCAGCAGCTGCTAGATCACACCGTCACGCGCCGCAGGACGATCGAGAACCGCTGGCGCGCGCACAAGACCCTCATGGTCGAGGCCGCGCGGCTCGTCCGTGATGATCGGGTCAGCCGCGCTGCCGGCGAGATCGGCAAGTCAAACCACTCCGACGGCCAGGTGATCACGGCGCGCTCGATCTCGCGCGCGGTCTGGCGCCAGGACGTTCGCCTTGCACGACGTCTGCAGTCCACCAGTGAGCTTGGCGCCAAGTACCTCACCATCGACGACGGACACACCGCGCTCTCGGATGCGGCCGAGTTCGCCATGAAGTCTGCCGCGCTGCACCGTGACTTCGAGGCTCGGCAGCGCTCTCTGGCTCAGCGTGCAGCCCAGCTGCCGCGAGGCTCCCCAGGAGCCATCGACCCCAAGAAGCTCAGAAAGATCACCCGATCTCCCCAGCGCAGGGCCCTGCTTTGGGCCCCTTGGAAGCGCCGCCTGGTCCTCCAGGGAAGCAAGACCACCGATCCCGAGGGCCACCCAGGGGTAGCTAGAGAGAGCTGTGCGATGGCGGATGCTATCCGCGCTCACTGGCGGCCCGTCTTTGAGCGCAAGCACGTCGACGTCGACAAGGGTCAGCAGCACATCGACCAGCGCATGCCCAACCATCCCATCATCGACGTCGGCGCGCCCACCAAGATGCACATCAGAGGCTTTCTGCTTCGCACAGCGCCGTCTGCGCCTGGGCCTGACCTCTTGCCGTGCCGCGCCTGGCTGGCCGTGGGCGCGTCTCTGGACCTGCTGGAGGACCTTGCATGGGACCTCTGCTCCAACCCTGACTTCATCCACGACCTGAACGACTCAGACTTCGCGTTCCTGCCGAAGGGCGACAACCTCACGGGCGAGCTTACCACGGACCGCCTGCCTGAGGACACACGCCCGCTGTCCCTCAAGAACACAGATATCAAGGCCATCGCAGGCGCGGCCAACTTCTTCATCAAATCCGCTGTGGCAGAGCGGACTCATTACTCGCAGCAGGGCTTTGTCGTGGGCCGCAACTTCACCAAGCACATCGTCAACCTCGACGCCGAGATGCGCCGCGCTGGAGTTCGCCCAGAGGCCGGCAATCACAAGCCCGTCTTTACCAGTTTCGACTTCGCGGCGGCGTTCCCGTCGCTCGGACGCGCATGGCTCTTCGCGTCGCTGGAGCGCTTCGGCGCCCCCGGGGGCCAGATGAGCCTCTTTCGCCAGCTGTGCCATGCCACCAACAGCTTCCTCAAGGTCGACGGCGTTCGCCACTTCATGTTCCCGATCGAGTCTGGCGCGGCCCAGGGCTGCCCTGCGAGCGGCTCGGCGCGGGCGATCGCCATGGGCCCGCTCGTTCGCCACATCGCCTCCTTCGTCGAGACCGCCGACGGCAGGCCTGACTACGACAAGGGCTACTTGGGCGTCTGCGCGGACGACACTGGCCTCTTCGCGTTCTCGTTCAACACGCTGCGCGCTGCCTCTGAGCCCTTTGCCGCCGCTGAGGAGCTTGCGCTCCTCTCCCTGAAGCCTCGCAAGTGTGTCATCGTCCCGCTGTGGGCGAAGACGTCGCCTGCCACCATCGCTCAAACGAAAGCGCTCCTGGCCGAGCTCTGTCCTTCCTGGGGTGGCTTTTCGGTTTCGGGGCGAGCCAAGTACCTCGGGACCTTCCTCGGACCTGCAGCCACCCTCGCTCACCAATGGCTCGCCCCTGGGCAGAAATGGTGGCAGCGTGGGAACACTTTACAGCTTGCGCAGAGTGGCAGCGACGCCACCGTTCGCCTCCATAACACCTCAGTCGTTTCAACGCCCAGCTATGTCTCGCAGTTCTTCCCGCTCGACCAGAGGATTGCCCGTCGGGAACATTGCATTTTCCACAAGATGCTCAGTCTGCCGCCAAACACATTTCGCAAAGTAGACCTCATTGCCATGGCGGAGTGGCGCCCGCCTCCTGTCCCTCGCTCAGCTCAGATTCCAACTGTCGCCGCCGCCATTCGTTCAGCCACTTTCGCGCTCCGTGGGGAATGGGAATCATTCCTCACTCGCCTGCAGGACACCGCGTGGGAGGAGAGTACGGTTCACTCTTTCCATCGGTGGGGGCAAGGACAGCGGTCTCCGCCCTTCTGGGAAGAGCCCACTGCCATCGTGCAATTCTACCATGCCTTGTTGTGCGGCAAGCGTGCCGCTCCGTTTCCAGCAGCTGCCGTGGCCGCGGCGAACCGCGCAGCTGCCCGCGAAATCCGCGAGGCCCCGAGTGCTGAGCCACCGCGCCGCCCCAAGGTACAGCGCGCGGTCGCGCTCACACTGCAGCGGGCCTCCTTCTCATCGCCCTTCACAGTCAAGCTCGAGAAGCGCATCGCAGCCTGGGGCGTTTCTCTACCGCCACCGCCCCTAGAGCTCGCGACGCGCTGGGCTGCTCTGACGAACGCCCTGCGCACCGTCCGCCCGAGCTGGCGTTGGGCGGCACATAAGGCTCTCGCGGGCGGATGGACGACGACCCACCGCATGCACGCTCTCCAGCAGAAGCCGCGTGTGTTCGGGTGCCCAGCGGCGCCCGATTCATTCCCTCACTACCTCTCCTGCTCGGTTTTCCTGAGCCTCCTCTGGCCCCCCGACTCGCCCCCCCTCCGCAACGCGCTTACACATTGGGGCCTGGGCCCCGCTGCAGCCTATCCGTCTGAACCCGCGAACGAACTCTCGTTAACGCGGGCGATTCAGCGGATCGTGCTCGCCTTTCACCTCTTTAACAAAATGAAGCATGCCTCGCCGACCCCGGCCACGATAGCTGAAGGGTTGAGCGCCGCCAGAGCCCTGCTCTGGAAGTAGACGCGCGGTGGGCGGACCGGAGCGGACGGACTTCTTGCCCTCGCCTCGCTTCTTGTCCGCTTGCCCTCGTCTCTTCCTCTTGGAGCACGTGCACTCCTCCTCCTCCTCCTCCTTCTCCTCCTCCTCCTCCTCCTCCTCCTCCTCCTCCTTACTATCCCTAAGGGTTTCGCCCCCTGCCGCCAGCCCCCTCTCGATCAGAATGGGATCCATCAGAGTCGCGCCGTTGCGTCTCGGCGCTGCCATGGCGCGTCGGGGAACACAGTGCAGGAGCGGATAGGAATCGCCAGCGCATAAATCAAACGTTGACGTTATCCGAGTGGCTTTCGGCGAATCCCCCTACCGTGCCTGGGTTGTGGGTCTGAGGTGTCTTGCATATGTGTTGGGGTGTCGTGGGAATCCTCTCGGGGGCCTGTTGGAGGCGGTTTGAACGCTTGGCGGGGGCCTCTTGGCGCCTCGATGGGTATCTTCTGGGCCTTTAGGAGGCCTCTTGGGCGCGTCTTGGGCGCGTCTTGGCGGCCTCTTTCTGGGGGCTTCTCGGGGCACCCATGTGGAAGTGTCGATTCGCGGTGCCCTGCTTGGGCCCCTCTTGGGGCCGTCTTGGGGATCGCTTGGGCCGTTTGAGCGCTTATTGGGTCATCTTGGAGTCTTCTTGGGCCGTCGTGGGGCCCTCTTGGAGGCTTCGTGGGCTGTCTTTGGGCGGTCGTGGGAGCTTCCTGAGCCGTCTTGGAGCGTCGGAGCGCCGAAAATGCGAGAAGGCCAGAATCCGCCAAAACCTGAGTCATATCCCAAAAAATGCCTTTTGGAGTTCTTTCGGGAGGCCTCTTGGAGCGCCCTGTTTTTTTTTTTTGTTTGGGCCGTCTTGGAAACATTTTCGGGCACCCTAGAGCGCTCTAGTCGGCCTGTGGCTTCGGGGGCGCAAGCAGTGTGTAAGTGGCATGGGTTTGCGACCTGGGGGCCGCGAGCGTTGCAGAATTTGCGAAACGGTATGGCCTTCGGGGCCCGAGGATGGCGCAATGTGTAGGGTTTTGGTGGCCTCGGGGGCGCAAATGAATCAATGTTCGCGCCCCAGCGGGACCGCTCGCGAGTTCACGCGCTTTTTTTAGCTTGGCGGAGA
Organism: Prorocentrum cordatum; assembly: GCA_963575745.1. NCBI lineage: Eukaryota > Dinophyceae > Prorocentrales > Prorocentraceae > Prorocentrum > Prorocentrum cordatum. The sequence continues at coordinate 1,816,982 of CAUYUJ010011113.1, forward strand.
TGATGGAGGGAGGCATGGTCAACGGCCAGTTAAAGGGCGCCGTGACCTTCCTCATCGCGAACCTCGCCACACAATCCGGTCCACTAGGCACGGAGTCGCGACTTCAGGCAACCCGCGAACTTTTCGAGTTCTCGAGGCGACGCAAGGAAGCCACCGACGCGCTGCTCTCGCGGCCTTTTAGGAAGCGGTTCCGGGCGACGCACAATTATGGAGCTGCGGTGTCGTGGGAAGGCTACATGCAGCTGCCTGCTCCTCCGAGCGGTCGGTCTCACAGCTACCCAACTCATGGCGCTGCTCCAGCCACGCGGCAACCGACACCCAGCCACAGAGGCCGAGTTCAATTGTCTCACGACTATGCTCAGGCGCGCGGGTCACATCGTGGAGCGCGCACCAAACAACATTGTCAGAGCCCCTTCGCGCGCCGCCATTGTTCGGAGGATTCGCGGGCATGACGATGCACATGCCCCCTGGCGCATTCGAGGCCTCGACCCCTGGGCTGCCGGCGCCGCCGAGCTTCCTCGCCACCGGCCCGTCGCAGAGCGCCGCGGCGCCGGGGGCGACATGCCCCGCCGCCGCTCGGGCGCCCGCGCACGGGGCCGACTGCGACAGCGGGGCCTTCTCTGACACAAGGTCGGACCCAGGCGGAGAGGTCAACTACCAAGCGCCCGAGCTCCAAGGCTTCAGCCCTGCCCAGATGCCCAGCTGTTCTGGCAGATGAAGACGGCTAGACGACAGCGGCGAAAAGGCATGCAACGTCCTACTCGTAAGGCACGTAGATTCACCAAGCAGAACAACAGCACCTTCTCCAGAAAAGGCGACAGCAAAGGCAAGGGCCCCCAGAAGCACGCAGTCCTCATGGAGCCCTCAAACACCCCAAGTAGATCAAGTTTTCTTCGGCGGAAAAAGGACAACGCCAAGGAATTCGCACGCCAGGCAAAGGAAAATGCAGACGCCGCAATCCGCGAGGCCGCATGACGCGCAGCATCTCCGGGATCGAGTACCACTTCCATGATGAGCGCCCGCGTTGCACGGCATCATGACCACGGGGCAGCGGCAGCGGCGGCCAGTTCAGAAGCCACGCAGACTCCTGACCCATGGACGGCACCCTGGACTCTGGCCCTCTCGCCGGGATCTCGGGAGTTGCCCCCGTGGCCACTGGGGCCCCACTTCGCCGCAGCCAAGCCACAGCGCTACGCCAACGCAGCCATCCGCCGACGGCCCCCGGCAGACGCCTGGATCAGTCCAAGGTTCGCGGCCAGCAGCCTCGCTCACCTCGGCCCAAGGCCACGCGTGCACCGACGCGCGAGTTGTCCTACCACCGGCGAACATGCGGTTAAACATATCAACCCCAACTTCAGGACCGCCCCAACTTCCAGCGCCATGGCCGTTCCCTGGCGCGGCCGCCGCCGCCGCGGAGACGGCCGCGGCCGCCGACGGAGCTCGCCCCTCTGGCAACGCAACCACGGAGGACTGCAGCTCTGCGAAGCCCCCGCGAGATGAGCCTTAACTATCGACCGACTGGACAGCGCAGGTGCAATCATCCTTCCGATAGGCCAACTCGCGGCCCCCGATGATCAGCGCCTACGACTGGGCCAGCTAGCACAAGCTGCCCTGCCAGACAGACAACGCCGCGGAAATGAGCACTTAGCTGATGCGCCGACCGCGGCCTCCAGAACCAACGTCGCACGCGACCCGGCCCCCGGGATATCCACCCGGTTGTCTTGCACGGCCAGGCCGACCGCGACGCCCAGATGGAACGGCGGCGCGCCCGCCGCCGTGAGCGAGCCAGACGGATGATGTAGAGGCCCAGGTTTGAGGCCCGACGCGGCCTGGGCATCTCCGTCTGCCGAAATCGCATCCCCGTTTGCAGCTTTGGCCGCCTGCCGATCTTAGGCTCGAGGCCCCCAGGTTTATGTTGTCGCACTTATGTGGCCCATGTGGCGAAGGCAGAATTGATCTCGCGGCGCGGGCGCAGCGCCCTGGTGCATTTGCGGGCCTGCGCGGCAATCCTGCGCGCGCAGGGGCGCGGGGGCACGTGCGCCGCGTTATTTTTCAGCGGGCGTGGGCCAGCCACTCTCTCCTCCACCTCCCCCTCCCCCATGCCCCTCCCCCCTGTCTTGTCCGCCTGATTAGCTCGCTGCTTTGCAACAAAACTTAGCCCACTGTTTGCCATCTCTTCTAGCGCATTGCTAGACCACTTCTAGCCCACTTTTAGCCCGCTTTCGACCCACTTCTAGCCCACGTTCATTCCACTTTTAGCCGGCATCCAGCCAATTTTGGGGGCCGGGCGCGCCCAGCCTCCTAGTCGCGCGCCCCCGAGGCCCGCCGGAAATGCGAAAGCGACGAACGGAGTGTTGCCGCGGTGGCGAGATCAGCCGATCAACCGAGAAGCATTCGAAATTCTCGGGTGACCGGACACAGGAAAACGCCGACTGGGCCCATGAATTCGCAGGGCGAGGACGCGGCGGAGATTCGCCGGGACATGAGAGGATGCGGCGGAGATTCGCCGGAGCATTCTAGTTCATCATCGACACATTTCAAGCCCGTACCCAGCCCGCTCTTCGCCCGCACCCATCCCGCAGCAGCCCGCGCCCACGGGCAGCACCTAGCCCGGCGCGCCCAGCGAGAAGAGCGCGCGCGGAGTTCCAGATCGGAAGGGGCCCCCGCGGATCGCGACCGCGGCGAGCCTTGGGGCGACAGTGCCAAGAAGCGCGCGCACCCGTCAAGGCCCATCTCCATCCATCACCGCCTTTCCCACTCACCAGGTCAAGGCACGTCGCCCCCGTCTCCCCAGTCATGCGACCCGGGGGCCATCGCTTCGCCCGCGCCCTGGGACGAGCGCCCAGACCCCGCGCCTGCGGCCCGAGGCCACCACTATCATTCGCAATTCGGCGCGAGGAAGCCCGCGCCACCATCGCTCACGCGCGCGAGAGCTTTGAGCGCCGCTCCTAAGAGCACGAGCGTGGGCCCGCGCCCCCCCGACGCGTCGCGCGCCCGCCAGGTCAGACAGCGACGGCGTCTCCCTGCCGAGTCTAGAACACGTTTGTAGTTGGACACGAATGACCCCCTTTTCTGAGGTTAGTCTCTCTTCTTCGCCAGAGCTGTTCGATCGCCCGCGCGACCCCGATTCAAATGGAAGGGGCCGCCGCTGTCCGGCCCGAGCGTCGACGCAGATGCACTTGCTGCGCGGGGGGGGGGGGGGGGGGGAAGCCCCGCGCGCTACATCTGATTGCCGCCATTCTCGCGCGCGGCCCCAAACCCCCGCACTTGCAGCGCGTCCCCATCCCCATCCTCTTCCTTACCATCACCCTTCATCCTTCATCCTGGACCCCGCCTACCTCATCCTTCATCCCCCTCCACCGCCTCATCATCATCCTCGTTTGATCTCTGAGCGGTTCCCCGAGCCGAGCGTCCGAGCCGCAGAGGGGGAACTCTTCACAGGGTTTGGCTCAAGCTCGCTTCGCTCGCGCGGGCCGCGTGCCGCAGTTCTGGGGCGCTGGAGCCCCTTGGCCGCGCTGGTTGGCAAGGCTGCCTCCCGGGCCTCGCCGGGGCTCCTCGAGGACTTCGCTGACTGCGCGTTCCAGCAGGCGCTCTTTGGGGGCGCACGTGCGCTCGCTCTCGTCAGCTTAACGGTGGGCGCGGTGGTCGGCTGCTGCTCTTGCGGCTGCTGCTATGGAGTCTGGCAAGCGGCTCGATTAAGTATCAGGGCGAGCGGGAGTGACACGAGCGCCTGCTGGCGCGCCCGTCGTCAAGGTCGTTGCGCAGCCAGCGCGTCGGCAAGGGGCCGGCGGACTACGAGCAGGACTTCCGGTGGATCGCGACGCCGGATGTGGACGTCTACCCAGAGGCGCCGGTGCTCGGGCCCTTCGCAGGCCTGATGGCGCTGGCCAGGAACGGCTCGGAGATACCGGAGTCCCTAGTGGGATGCGGCCCCTACCGCTCTCAGGTGCACGTCTTCGACGGCCTGCCGACCTTCGTGGAGATGAACGAGATCCTCGCCGAGTGCGAGTCGGAGGAGGGTGCCCGCCGTGATCGCCCTCGTGACGGCGGCGACGGCGGCGAGCTGGTCCTCGTTGACTTCTCCGAGGGCGCTGGGGCTCCGCCGAGGCCCGGTCGCGGGGTTTGGCGGGCTCTGGCTTCCTCGAGGGGGGGGCATCAAGGCGACGCTGGTGCGCTGGAGTGGGAGATGCGCGCGACGGCGGAGAGCCTCGGCGCCGGGCGCCTCGGGGGCGAGGTGGTCGTCTCCAAGTGCGATCGGGGGCGGGGCGCCGGCCTCGGAGATCCGGGCGCGCTGGGGGACTACCCGGCGGACCCGGGCACGGCCGCGCCAGTCGAGCAGGACGCCCGTTGTTTGAATGTCACTCGCGACGGTAACGGGGTCCGTTTCAAGGACTTCAGACAGGGGGTCAGCCTCATCTCTGTTACAGATTGGGGGGGTGGCCCCTCTCGGGTCTTCGCGCAGCGCAGCGGCGCTGCAACTGCATCCCCCGGGCGGGCACCCCCGGGCCCAGCATGCTCGCTGGAAGAAAGATGTCGGGCTGGGCCCGGGGGGCCCAGGGGTCGCGAAGCACGAGGCGGCCATGAGCGGCTTCGAACACGCGCTCGGGAGGGCTCGCCCGCATGGGGCTGCTGCTCAGGTGAGCGCAGCTCTCGGAGCGGGGATCACAAGGAGCGGCTCCTGCAGGTGGACTCGGCTAACGACTGTGGAGCCGACGAGTATTTGTACATGGGCACGAACTCCACTCGCGGCCAGGTCATGATCTCTTCGGAGTTGGAGGAGCATGTGTCGTCGCAACTGCAGAAGGAGGGGTCGGTGCTCAAGGAGAGGAGGAAGCCGATGGACGAGCGCGCGCTGCTGCGGCCGGTCCGCCAGGGCGGGCCGCCGCCAGCTGGCTCGGGCGAGCAGCCTGCCGACGGTGCCCCCAAGCGCAAGGCCCGGCAGAAGGGCGGCGTCAGGGGGGGCGGCGCGGCCTCGCCCGCTCGTCTCGATTTCGGTTTGTGCGCCCAGCTTGGCTTGCTCGACCGCGCTGGGCTTCTTGCAGAGCGCGCCGCGGATCGCGGCTGGCATCTTTGTGGGCTCTCCCATGAACGTCCCGAGGGAGCTATTCCCGCGTCCCTTTCCTTACCCTAATTTGAGTGCCGATGACTTCTTGGGCAGTTCGGCCGGGTGTCGCGCGGTCCGTAAGCGATCCAACGCGAGTGCCACTTGGCGTCAGTGGGCCAACGAGACGCTTCTGATTTCGACTCGATGCCCGTCAAGCCGTCGGCGGGCCAGCCGAAGATCTTGGAGCGCGTCTCAGGCATTGTGGCATCGGCGGGTCCGCCGTCATGCACGTCCGCAGAAGCTTTTCATGAGTTCTACGGCGCCCGAGCGGGACCGGGCCGCGACTTTGTCGACGCCCCGAGGGCGAGGTACCAGCCAGGATTGGTCTCGCCGCTGGCAGATGGCGGCCTGACTGACGGCGGCTCCTGCCTGCGCGGGAAGGCGAGAGATTGCTGGCACGGGGCGCAGGAGCTCCTCTCGGCGACGGAGCCGGCCCCGAGCGACAGCGCCCCCGAGCAGCCGTATTCGGACGCCGCCATAATTCACAACAAGTAGGAATACGCTAGATTATGCTCATCCTTGTCCAATGCGAAAATGCTTGAGATTGGTGAGTGCGAGGAGCCGACCGTGGGCGTCTTCTCTGTCCACAAGAAAAATAGAACGCTCAGAATGATCCTCGACGCGAGATGCGCCAACAGCCTCTGCGTGGAGCCGACGCGCACTCATCTCCCATCTCGGGCCGCTCGGGCGGCGGTTCGCACTCGAGCTGATACCCCATTGTATCTTGCGCAGATGGAAGTCAACAGCGCCTTTCTCAGGGTCAGGACGCCTCCTGGTCTCAGCAGGTTTTTCAAGCGCCCATTAGTCGACGTCGAGTCGCTTCGCGCCGTGAATCCGCAGGCGGCGCGAGGGCTCTCCGGCAGAAAGTGCGCCCCGCGTCTGTGCGCACCGGCAATGGGCTGGTCCTGGTCATTGTACTTCTGCCAGGAGACGGCGAGCACAGCGACCACGGCCGCGGGCCTCAAGGACTCGGACATGCTGCCGGACAAGCGCGAGAGCCCAAACTCGAACAAGGCCGCGGTGCACGCGGACAACGTCGGCGTCTTCGGCCAGGAGAAGTCCAGCGTCGACAAGCAGGGGCATGATGTTCTCGCTGCCCTGGAGCGCGTGGGACTGCCGTGCAAAGGCGTCGAGCTGTCCGGCGGGCGCCAGGAGTTCACCGGGATGGTTCTCGACGCTGGTGCCGGCACCGTCTCCGCCACTGCAAGGCGGCTGCGGCGCGCCCGCTCGGCGCGCCTCCACGCGCTGGGCCTCGGACACACGACTGGGAAGGAGCTCAAACTTCTCGTCGCCAATTTCACGCGGGCGGAGCTTATGCGGAGGGAGCTCTTGGCTCTTCCGCGCGCCTGCTACCGCTTCATCGAGGGCGCAGGCGAGTCGAGATGGAAGCTTTGGGGCTCTGCCCGGGCGGAGCTTCGCACGATGCGCTCTTTGATCGCGTCTGCGTCTACGGACGCGCGACGGCCTTGCAGCCACATCGTGACCACGACCGACGCGTCCACCATGGAGGACGGCATCGATTTCGGCGGCTTCGGGGTGGTGCAGCGCGCGGCTTCCCTTTTGGAAGTCAGCCGCGCTTGCCGCATTGCCGAGGGTTGGCGCTTCTTGGTGGCGGGCGCCATCTCCGCACGGCCCCGCGCCCTCGATGCCTACGAGCTTGCAGCGGTGGCCGGCGCAGCGATGGGGACTGGGATCGACGAGCTCGACTCGGAGCAGTCCTCGATCACCAGCGGGCCGCTCTTGGAAGAGATCCCCTTCGACATCGCCGGGTGTCAGGAGCACTGGCAGCTGCGCGTCAGCGGCCGCTGGGCTGCTCAGGAGGGCATTCTGCGGCTCGAAGGGCGCGGCGCGATTGCTGGGATTCGCCAAGTGCTGCGGTCCGTTGATCATCATTGTCAGGATCTCCTCATGCTTGGGAGCGAACTGTCACTCGTGTTCGCTCCATCGAAAGGGCGGGCTGCAAATCCAGAGCTAAATCAGACATGCAGGGAAGCAGGTGCGTTGTCCGGGCCGCGGCCACGTCCGAGCTCATCCAGACCTCCGCGACGTTGAGAGGCGCGGGCTCCCGCCACCGGGGCGCCTCTCTCGCGGCACCCCGTCGCGCGGTTGACCGGGAAGCCAGGGGGCGGGCCGCGTGGGCCGAGCATCGCCCCGGCGGCCGCGGCGCGGGCGCGCCCAGTGGAGCCGCCGCCGGCGGACATGGCGATGCCCGACAGGGCGCCAGCACGCAAGCGGCGGCGCCTGCAGCGGCGCGCGGCGCACCTCGAGAGCGCCCATCTGCGCAGGGAACAGGGCGCCTTCTTCCTGCATGGAGGTCAGCACCGCGCGCGGCTCGACCGCGGACCCTCACGACACCTACCTGGCCACCTTCGAGCGCTGGGAGGGGGTGCGCATCCGCGAGCTGAAGGACTGGGGGCTGGATCCGTTCTTGTTGGATTATTGAGAGCACCTCTACTTCGAGGGCGAGAACCACGCGATGGCGACCAAGCTCCTGGCGGCCATAGAGCACCGGTTTCCTCAGCTTCGGAACGGGTGCCCGGCAGCTCCCACGCACGCCCGTCATGAGTCATGCGCTTCGGGGGGTTCGCCGACTCGCTCCAGGCCGCAGCAGGGCGCCTCTTCCGCGCGTGGGACTGCTGGCCATGATCGGGGCCGCCTGCTCCCAGGGCCGCAGGGGCGCGGGCCTGGCGCTGCTAATCTCCTTCATTGGCTAGCTCGGGCCCTCGGAGCTGGCGAAGTTGAAGGGGCCGCAGTTGGTGGCCACTGCTGCGGGCTCGGCGGCCCGACACTGGATGCTGCCCGCGTCGCCGGCGGAGGAGAACATCGGGAGCAGGACCCACGAGTTCGACGAGAGCGTGGCGCTGGACTGGGGCGCCACCCGGGAGGTGGCGCCCCTGTTGCACGAGCTGAAGCGCAAGACGGACAAGGGCAACCTTTGGAGCTTCACCCAGCTCCAGTTCGCCGAGCACTTCAAGACCTTCGCGGAGCTGAGCGGGGCGTCGGTGCTTCGCCCTCACCCCTACTGCCTCCAGCTCGGGGGCGCCAGTTACGACAGCCTCACGACGCGCAGGGACCAAGAGCAGATCAAGCGGCAGGGCCGCTGGGGGGCCGGCGCCAGCGTGAGCAGGTGCAGCAAGCACGCGCGGGCGGCGAACGAGGCCGCAAAGTTGCCCCTCGCCGTGCGCCGCAACGGCAACGCGGCCATCCCCCGCGGCGCGCGGTCGCCGCCGGAGCTTCTCACGCTCCGCGCGCAGCGCGCCTTGCCGCTGCAGTCTTGACATCAAGGCAGATCCGTCCACGACTTAATTCACGCCTCCGACGTGCCAAACAGCAGTCTGGCTAGGCAAAGCACATCTGGAACTTTTCTCTGGCTCGGGCCGCGCGGTCGGATATTTCGAGAGCATCGGGGGCGCGGGCTGCATCAGGTTCGACTTGCGGCGCGGTGTCGAGTTTGACTTTACGAACCGCATAGTGCAGCAGGTGGTCTTCGGGTGGGTTCGGAGCAGGCAGTTCCGCGGGATCATAGGCGGCTTCCCGTGCGCCGCTTGGTCGCGCGCGAGGCGGCCGCCCCGGAGGTCTCAGCAGTCCCCCCGCGGCCTATTCGGGCTTGCCGGACGAGATGCCGAGCAGCTCAGGGGCGGCAACGCTACGTTTGACTTCGTGGTGGGCGTGATCCGCCGCAGCATTCGCTTTGGTGCGCCAAGCACAGCAGAGAATCCGCACTCGCCCCGCGCTTGGACAGAGCCATCCATGAGTGAGCTGCTGCCCAGAGGTCGAAAGATTATGAGCGATTTCTGCATGTATGGTGTGTGGTAGCAGAAGAGGACAAGATTTGCTGGCTGGTCAACGGTGCTTCCGCCGCCTGGCCTCGAGCGCAGGTGCGCGCCTGTCAGGTCGGAGGACCCAGATGTCGCCATCATGGTGCGCTGCCGGCCCGGGTTGCCGCACGTCCACCTCCGCGGCATCCAGCCGCGTTGCAACGTGCTCTGGACCAAGTTGCTCGTGCGGTTGATTGTCCAGTCCCGGGAGGCTCACGGGCTAGAGCACCTCACAAAATTGGTGTCATAGCGGCCCAGAACACGTAATGGGCATGGGGCAGGAGATAATGTGTTTTCGAACGTAAGGTGATCCGGGAGCATCCTTTCAGCCTTCGACAGATTGAACATAGATTGCCTTCAAAAATGCATATAGTGTTTCCAACATTCTGGTCCAGCTTTAGGATCGTTTGTTATCTGAACGGTTTTCCTAGCCAAGCGTCCGAGCCGCAGAGGGGGAACTCCTCACAGGGTCACTCCGTGGCCGATTGGGCTCCACCATCCCACCCCGCCTCCTTCTCTCGCTTCTGTAATGTATTTGAAGGCATTGTCCACTTGTGGGGCCAGGATATCATTTGTATCCGAACGTCAGGTGACCCGGGAGCATCCTTTCAGCCTTCGACAGATGGAAAATATATTGCCCTCACACATGCATGTATTTTCCAACATTCTGGTCCAGTGTTAGGACAATGTTCAACATATTTCACCCTTCGTTCCTTATCCATCATCCTCCACCACCACCTGCGTATCCGCCCCTTCTGCCTCCGAATCCTCATCTTCATCCGTCATCAGTCATTCCTCATCCCTCATCCCTCCCCCTCCTCTTCCTCCGCCTCCTCCTCCTCAGCCTCCTCATCCCTGATCCTTCATCTCTCATCCTTCATCCTCATCCCTCACCCCCCCCCCCCCATCCTCCATCCTCATCATGTTTCTCCTCCTCCTCCGCCTCCTCCTCCTCCTCCTCCTCCTCCTCATCATCATCATCATCATCATCATCATCATCATCATCATCATCATCCTCATCCTCATCCTCCTCCCCCTTCCTCCTCCGCACCCTCCTCTTCCGCCCCCCTCCTCCACCCTCTCCTCCTCGCCCCACTTCCCCCCCATTTCTTCTCTCCGCCCCTCCCCAGGGGAGGGCGGCGGGAGGAGAGGGGGGGGGGCGAGGGGCCGAGGCCAGCGGCGGTGGCGACACGCAGCCCGCGCACAAGCCTTGGCACGAGCAAGGCCAAGGCCAGGACGGGGCGGGGGGGGGGCATCCAGAGGGGAGGGCATCCAGGGGGTGCATCCAGAAGGGGGCCATCCATGGGGGGGAGCATCCAAAGGGGGAGGTGAAAGGGAGGAAACTGGAGCTTGCCAGGGGTCTGCAGTGGCCCTGCATCTGTTCCAGCGAACAGGAAAGATCAGGAAAGGGGAACAAGGTTCGAGCTTCTGGTTTCGATGGAGTCTTTACCTTTTTTCGGCCACCGAGGGCCGTTCTCGGGCCCCGTGATTGTCAAAAACGAATCCGGTGTGAAGAATTGCACCACCTGGACCGTGGGGGTTGGGTATCGATTTGGAACGGATGCGCACCTCCACATTTTCTGGCCGATTTTTTCGGGGCCCCTCAGGTTCAGACCCCCAGCTGGCTCCAAGGAGGGAGTGAGGCTCGAGGGAGAGGGAGGGAGGGGACGGGAGGACAGGGAAGCGGGGGCAGGAGGGATGGCCACGCGCGGGCCTGGGGCAAAGCCTTCAGGCCCAGGTCGCCAGGCTGCAGAGAGCTAGCGCCGTTCACTCCGGGAGCCAGCTGGGACAGCTTCGACGGGTGGAGGTGCGCCGCGACCAGTTGCGCATCCACCTCGTCGGCTCGTGCCTGGGCCTCAAGCCTTTCCTGCACCCGTTGTACCTGCAACTGCACCTCATCCACAGCCACGTGCGTCTTCGATTGTGGCCTGCAAGCGGCAGACCTCGCCATTGGCCTTTACGATCTTAGTGTTGATCGGACGGGGATCGACCAAGCATTGCTTGAGGTTGGCGTGCTCGGTTTAGAAGGCCTCCATCTTCTCGTACTCGGGGGGCGTCGGGACTACCTCCGGTCCTCCCGAGCAAGCCTCTTCTTACATGATTGTCTTTGTCGCTCGTCTCCTCTGGGCAACCGTGGAGCCCCATGGCGTCCCTTGCGACCGCCTGCTCAGGGGGTCCGCCAACGCCGCCTGCTTCCGCTTCCTGAGCCTCGCGATCTCGAGCTCTTGAACATGTGAAGCTACTTCGCCTCGGCCGGCCATGACTGGGATGGTTCCGCTCGCCGCTCGGAGGACTCGCGGGGCCTCTCGTTGCCGCCGAAGCTGACGCCCTTGTCCAGCTTGCACTTGGGCGCAGCGAGCAGCCAGCCCCAGGTGAAGTTCCGCTCCCCGCTGTCATCTCGCCTCATTGCTTCGTATATTTTGCGTGGGTAATACACAGATGTACACATATACAAATATGCATATGTATACATAATTATGTACATGTGTATATAAGTATATGTACATATCCACAGATATACAGATCGGAGGTTGGGGGGGGAGATCGCAGTGGAACGGAGACCCCCAACCGGGAAATCGTTTCGTTTCGTTCGTGTCGTGCGGGCGGGAGAGGCGAAGCTGCGTGGGCGCGCGAGAGGAATGAACCCGCCGTTGCTAGGGCGAAGTCAAGAGAAAGGATTCTCCCCCACCCGCCCGTCCGGCGGTGTCCCGCGGTGTTCCGCGGTGTCCCGCGGTGTCCGGTGGTGCCCTGTGGTGTCCCGTAGTGTCCGCCGTTGCTAGGGCGAAGTCGAGACAAATGATTCTCCCCCGCCCGCCCGTCCGGCGGTGGCCGTCGCGTTGTCCCGCGGTGTCCCGTGACGTCCCGTGGTGTCCCGTTGAGTGAGATCGATAGTGAGATCGACAGGTGTCCCGTGGTATCCCATGGTGTCCCGTTGAGTGAGGTCGATACTGAGATTGATACTGAGATCGATGTGGTGCCCCGAGGTGTCCCGTGGTGTCCTGTTGAGTGAGATCGAAAGTGAGATCGACAGGTGTCCCGTGGTGTCACGTTGAGTGAGATCGACCGTGAGATCAATAGTGAGATCGATAGTGAGATCGATGTGGTGTCCCGTGGTGTTCTATGGTGTCCCGTTAAGTGAGATCGATAGTGAGATCGATAGTGAGACCGATCGTGAGATCGAGAGGTGTCCCGCGGTGTCCCGTGGTGGCCCGTGGTGTCCCGTTGAGTGAGATCGATAGTTAGATCGACAAGTGTCCCGTGGTGTCCCGTGGTGTCCCGATGAATGAGATCGATACTGAGATCGATTGAGTCAGATGTTGGTTCCCCCCCTCCCCCCCCCCCCCACAACCTCCTCACCCGAAGGGTGAGCGTATAGGTATATGTGTGTATGGCCGGTTGGGTTTCGTGGAACATTCAGATGCGACGCGCTCATTGTCCTCTTTCAGGCCACGGTTCATTACATGAGCTTACTTATCGCAGGTCGGTGTGCGTCGAGCTCCTGCTTTGTTGGCGACATATTGAATCGAACAGCGGTTGAGGCCGAGCAGTGTGAAGTTGTGCGGTCGCGCTCCATACTCCTCCTCACACCAGAAAAGAAAACACAAAGACACGTCAGCAGTACCAGTCGGGCGTTTGTTTCTACATCGCGCCTCGGCCGCAGGCGACCCCTCCGCAGGCGTTGGTACCTTGCTTCTCCGTCGCAGCGACAGCACATTCAGCAAACGTAAAGGGCAATCGGTGCAAAGGCAACGGGCGGGCCCGCCGAGACACGTGATGGGAGAGCCGCCAGCCAGCGGCATTATTTCCGCATGGAGGCTATTCAACCTCTTAGGAAAACATATTGAGCAAAAATGGCAACGGAGGAGGAAGATAGGACAAATGACGAGGAGGAGGAGGAGGCGGAGGGGGAGGAGGAGGAGGAGGAGGAGGAGGAGGAGGAGGAGGACGAGGAGGAGGAGGAGGAGGAGGAGGAGCAAGAGGAACAGGCCCGTAGCCATTTGGCTCAAGCAAAAACCGCTTGCCCTGGCGCCATCTACTTGTTCGCAGGCCAGGGGTTGGCTCGAGCCCCACAACCTTTCGACATCCCGGTCACAGGAGCCACCTGGCGCTGTGATCTCGTTTCGGCCATTCCCAGACCGCCATGTTCCACGATGCTGCCGCCTGGCATCTCGCAGCCGAGATTGAGGCCGCGCCGGCCTTCCCATCCCAGGCGACGCGGGGAACTACAGGCGGGAGTAGGCTCGACAAGAGACACCGGGTGGCCGAGGATCCACTCGAAACCGTGGTTTCTTTTCGCATTTTTGTTGGCAACACCCGTGGTGAGATGCTCAACGTCGTCGCAAAGCTGCAGGCCAGCGTCGCCGAGCTCAGCTCCACGATTGGCGCCAACCGTGACCAGATCAGCAAGAGGGTGGAGGTCAGGCTCGGGGACTTGCAGGCAAAGCAGCAGGCCACCAACACCCGCGTCACAACTTGGGAGCGCCAGGTCGCCGAATTCAAGGAGCTCCTGCACTGCATCAAACATGAGGAACCGCAGACGGCGGTATTGGACTCGACGTTGAACCGCATGGTCGATCCGTGCATCATCGTGGCCTGCACCAAGAATGCATGCCAACGAGAAGCTGTCCAAGCTGCCCTTCAAGATTGGCTGGCCCGTGCCCAGCTCATCCTCAACGACTACGACCACCAGGCGGACCCCGCAGGGAAGCGATTCGCCTTCCGCGTCAAGTGAAATCCGACCTGCGCCCAGAGGAATGTGGTCCAGGCCATGAGAGCCTTGCGCTTCGCTCAGGGGCAGCGGGAACGTCATTCCACGGTCTTCGTGCTCGGCCAACGCACCGATATGTTGGCAGCAACGACAAGAACCCGGCCATGGTCAAAAGGGAGTTTGGCCTCAAGCAGTTTCGTCGCGCTTTCGAGACCACGGGCCCGAACGTTGGGCACTCATTTACAAGCAGACAAGAAAGCTCTCAGTCAACTGGATGCTGCTTGCAAGGATCATTCCCGAGCCAGGGGATGACGAATCCGTTTTGGAGCGGCGCTTACCCAACTCGGCAGAGCTCGGGACTGACGAGAACCAGGTTGTGCAACATGTTCAGCGTGGGGGCAACGTCACCAGCCCGGCACAGTGGTTTCATTTGACGGCATCCAGCGCCACTTGCGCTGAGAGCAAGGCACCCCGTGACCTGCGATCCTGTCTTCCTGGAACGCGTGGGCCCTCTTCCACCGCAAGCTCCTTCCCCAGAAGGTAAACTTCTTCTTCGCCGTCTCTTCTCACTTGGCAGTGTCATCGGCGTAGGAGAATGTCACGACAGCGACCGTCAAGTCCGAGACCTGCTCTACCAGCAGAAGCTTCACTATGAATATCAAAGTTTAGTGTGTCAAATTCCCAGGCTGGGGGCGCCTGCACCTTTGCGTCGAAGCCTTGTTGCCTTGACGGGGGCGGCTCTCGGTTCCAAAGAAAGGTCGACGGTCCTGGTGGCGATCTAGACATTGTTCTGGGTTTCGGGCACTTCATCATCATCCACTACAGCGCCCATGGCTATCAGCGAGGAGCACATGCCAGGCCCAGGCGAACAATTGCTCAGCAGATCAAGCGAGACCTCGCGACGGCAGAGGAGGGCCCCTCCAAAATGCTCGCGGCAGACGCAGGAGATGCCAATGTCGCGGACGCGCCGCGCAGGGGGCCCGATGCCGAGAATGATGAGCAGGCGCGCAAGTATCATCTTCAATGGAGGGCTAATCAGGATGGTATATGGACGGAGGCCCTGAGGAGGATTGTGGAGTTGGAGATGCCAGAGCCCACGCACCATTATCAGTCTGGGCGCATGCTCAGCTCCATTGGTCGACAGTCTGCATCCAGCCCACGGCGGGCGCGCCCGCAGCTGATCGCCGAAAGGAAAAGCAATGGGACATCCCGACATCTTGAGCCGGCAAGGGATCGTCGACCGCGCGCCGACCAGGGTTCTTTACGCCCGCCGGCCCGACTCCCACTCCTGAAAGACACATTCCCCCTCAGGTTTGCGAACGCCCTGATCATGCTCAGAAGCTATCGGGGCCGAGCGCGACCGGGGCGGACCCGCCCTTTCCGCGAGGTTGGACGCCGAGATGACGCGCGGGGCCGCCAAGATCTAGACGCGCGCCCACGATATCCATTGCACCGCAGCCGATCAAAGAGAAGCGCCGCAGCGACAGCAGATCTCGAGCACGGAAGATGAGCATAGTCGAGCCAAAGCACGTCGTCTTAGAGGCACGGCACGCAGGAGCCGCCATTGGACACCCTTTGACCGCGGGATGACCCTGCGCGGGGATTCGACCTACCGACGGGGCAGCCACGGCGCCCGCAGACGCCTTTCAGCGGCCTGGAGATCATCGGCGCCCTGTTTTCGTTGAAAAGCAATATACAGCGCGCTGCTGCCCAAGAATGCCACCGACAGCATTGCGACGGCGTGGGTCTTTCTGACCTGCCTCCTCCTACTCTTCAATCCTTTCATCGCGCTGAAGATAGCGCCCCTGGGACCGATGGCCCCCTCATTGGGCCGGGAGACGTCGCCCGCGGGCGCCCGGCATTCTCGACGGGGCTCTCCGGCGGTTCTTCAGTGGCAAAGCTACACTACACGCAATGAAGAACAATGTTCGGGGGGTCTTCATCGCGAAAGGAGACGAGGTTCAAGACGGGCTAATAGTTGCCAGACAACCGGGGCAACCCAGGCCCCTCGGCCTCAAACAGTCGCCCAACAAGCTCGTCACTAGAGCTGTCTCCGAAGGTCTCGCGCGTCGGCTTGGCGGCAAGGCTCACTTCCAGCGGGGCTTCACGGGCGGGGGGGGCATCGGGCTCGACGTTCTCGAGCACGACGACGCGTCTCGGATAGTTTAATTTCCCGACGCAGCCGCTCGGCCCCCAGCCCTGATTTTCCGCGACCGCAGCCAGGCCTTTCCGTCGATGGCCCACGCCGCCTGGGTCACGATGGCCCTGGCGGCTGCGGGCGCTTCCCTCCCAATGCCGGGCGTCTCCTCGCTCGGGTCACATGTTTTGGCGCGCGCGGTCATGCATGCGTCTATTTGTTCGACGTGCGTCGCCAAGGGCTGCCCTGGTGCGCTCTTCGACGCTGGCAGTCGGCCACTCTTGAACGACATGCGGAAATGGGCCGGCGGCGCGGAATGACCCCGTTCTTGGAGGACTCCGGGGAGACCTTCAGGAGAGAGCCCATGGCCGACTACGCAGTCTCTCGCGAGCACGCGACAACGACGCCGGGCAGGTCGCGTCGGCTCTTCGTGACTTGCATCCTCCGAAAGTGGCGCTTGACTGCAGCGAGTGCCTCGCGCGTCTCACCCGCAAGCGAGGCAGGCGCCCCCTGGCCCCGCCCCGCCCCACCCCGCCCACCCACCACCACCATCCTCGCTTCGAAGCGCAAGCTCTCGCATCAGAACGACGCCCCTGACAGGGTGACTTTCCGGGCGGCCAATGACCAACGCACCTCAGGCTGGTTTTGGGCCCGAAGGTTTCCGCTGAGAGCTGGCGCAGGCCACCTGCGACACGGTCGTCGCGACGCGCGCAGATTGACAAGACTGGCGCACTTGCCCCCATCATTGCATGCATATATTCCAGCCGCGCCGCATCAACCATCTTGCGTCGCCCATTTCCCTCATGTCCCTGAAGTATGAGCAGCCCCCCCTGCCCCTTTCTCTATGTTTTGATGTTGTTCTCTCTCTCTCTCTGTCTCTGTCTCTCTCTGCCTCTCTCTCTCTCTCTCTATCTCGTTCTCTCTCTCTCTCTCTCTCTCTCTCTCTCTCTCTCTCTCTCTCTCTCTCTCTCTCTCTCTCTCTCTTTCTCTCTCTTTTTTTTTCTCTCTCTCTCTCTCTCTGTCTCTCTCTCTCTCTCTCTCTCTCTCTCTCTCCTCCTCTCTCTCTCTCTCTCTCTCTCTCTCTCTCTCTTCTTTCTCTCTTTTTCTCTCTCTCTCTCTCTCTCTCTCTCTCTCTCTCTCTCTCTCTCTCCCTCTCTCGCGCGCGTCGAGCACGCCCCCCATCGCCTGTCTCTCTCTCGCCCTCTCTCTGTGTCTCTTTTTGTTTGTTTCATGTATATTTACTTATGTATTCTTCTTTCTTTTTTTTTTTCTCTCTCTCTCTCTCTCTCTCTCTCTCTCTCTCTCTCTCTCTCTCTCTAGTCTCGGCTCGAGAGTGCCCAGCACTCAGACCGCAGCCGCGACGCGAAGCGCCCCGCCTCGGAGTCCAGACTCCCAGGCCTCGCGAGACCGGAGGGGTCCCAGCAGGACCCTACTGATTCGCGTCACCTCTCCTCACCAGAGCGCCCGCAGCAATGGCCCCCAAGAAGCCGGAGCGCCGTCGCTCTTCCAAGCAGCCTCCGAGTTCCCGTCCTGCTGCTGAAGGGTCTCTCCTCCAACGCAAGCAGGACTGCATCGCAGCGTTCAAGCAAGCGGGGTCTGACCGCCCCACGGCCGCATACAACGGGCTTGCCGAACTGAACGCGGACGAGCTCCAGGCAACGTACGACATGCACAAGTCCAACACGAAGAAGCTTGGCAGCGCCCTGATCCGCATGTGCGCCGCCAACCAGATCAGCTACACGCTTGATCATCACCAGCGCAGCAAGCCTAAGCGCATTGGCGGTGACACATCACACCCACCAGCGGGTTCCGCACGTCTTCAGGCTGCGGATACCCAATTCATCGCCTTGGACCCGGCCTTTTGGAAGGTCCCCGTCCTCGCTGAACCCACATCTCCCGACGACGGCAAGACGTACAAGCCCAGTATCAGCCTCCACGACTACGAGAGCGGTGAACGGCTGCTCCAACACCACCTCGAGCAGGGCAAGCGAACCACGGGTCAGCTCGCGATTGCTGTCATGGGCCCAAAAAAACGACAACTACGTCGGTACCGAGCTCGCCGTCCCCGTCCTGAAGCGTCACCCCAAGGCGCCCAAAGTGGTCCACACGCACGTCCCCGTGACCGTGTACCAGCTGGGCACCAAGGAGGTCGCCTGCACGGAAAAAGTAGCCGTCGCCACCATCGACCCTGCCGACCACGTATGCTGGATTCGGGCGACCATACATGAAACCGAGGCCATCGCCGCAGTCCCCTCCATGCATCAGGCCTTCGAGGACCAGTTCTCGGGAGGTGCCCCCGTGAACGGTGGTCCACGCGCCAAGGGCCCTTTTCGAGGGGACTCCGCTCCACAGGACAAGGCGCGCCAAAACCAAAAGCACAGGGAGTCCAAGAAAGACGCTCGCCGCCAGGAGCTCGATAGTCAGCTCCAGGACACCTTCAAGGCCCTCTTCCACGGCAACTTTAAAGCCGTCACCATCCTCGAACCCTGCAAAAGCCTAGGCAGGTTTGGATCGGGCGTCGGAAAGAGGTCCCTGGCTGCCACCTTCGGCGTCAGTCTCCAAGCGGTCGACAAGGTCTTGGCGGGATCAGGGCAACTCGGTGCCACCTACGACCTCAGCAACGTAGGTGCTGACGAGCCCACCGCTGACAAGTATCAGACCGTGTGGTTCCCTGAGGACCAGCCCATCACGATGGCAGATGCGTTCCAGAAGTCGGTGGAGTTCAAGGCCCTGGGAGTCGTCAGGCACGGCAAGTCAGGCTTACTGGGGATCCGTGTTCCACGGGGGTCAGACGCCGCCAAGGCTGCTGCCGTCAGCATCCGCGGCTGCGAGGCCACCCTCGCCAAGACGCGCTACCGCATCACTGGCATTGCGGCACGCCACGCCACGCTGACCCAGCTCGCCAAGACTCTCACGGGCCCGTCCGTTAAATGGGACTGTGAGGTCTACCACACCGCCTGGGACCCAGCCACTGCGGCCCAGTTTGCCTTAGTGCGCGCCCATCGGCCCCCACTCACATACACGGTACAGGTTGCGGGGTGCCCCATCCCGTGGAGCATCACCGAGGCCCCGCTGGCTGAGGTGGTGCCGAAGCGGGACAACGTCACCATCGTCACGCCTACCACCATCACAGAGCCTGTGACGCCGCCAGCCCGTGGTGGCGGCTTTAGCCCCGCCACCGGCACACTCCTCACCAAAGCGGCCCAGAGCCCCTACCTCCACGACCTCATGACTGCCACGCCCAAAGGCAAGGGCGTCGCACCGCTCCTGATCCCCAAGGAGGAGCCTTCAGCCAAGCGCCACCGATCCTCCAGCGGGAAACGTGACGTCCCGCCGCACGCAAGGGCACACTGCGCCCCAGGCCGCAGCTCCTCTGCACCCCCGCACGGCACGGACGGAGCCGCTGAACAAACGGCCGCCCCAGGATCAGGTGGTCATGACTCTCGGCTTGGCACGGTGGCGGCAGAAGGTGGGGGCCACACCGAAGGCGACGCTGCCACAGCCGCCGAAGTACCAGGCGACGCCGAGGACGTCGAGATCCTCTCATCAGGCGATGAATACAGCGAGGCCTCCCACGAACTCAACACCTTCGGTGAGCGCTTCGCATCGGCCTCTCAACCGCCAGATGCTGCCACGACCCGCATCCAGCACATGGAACAGCAGCACGAGCTGCTAGCCAACACGGTGGATAACATGCAGGTCCAGCTTGCGGGCGTTCTCTCCTCCCAGGCCACACTCACGGAGCACGTCTCAGGGTTGGAACGGGGGCTTGCCACCGTCGTCACCCAGCAACAGACGGCAACCGCCGACGCCGCTGCACTGCGCGGCGACATCCAGGCCCTCCTCGGGCACCTCACGGGGGGCACCATCCACCTGCCACAAGTGGCCACTCTGGAAACTAAGAAGGAGGAAGCTGCAGCGGCCGCGAACCCGTGGCTGTCTGCGGGTGGATCGACCAGCCAGGCCAGGTCACCCCAGGGACGGGGCCCCCAGGGGCTGACAAAGGCAAAGACAAGGGTCGGGTCACCCAGGAACCCTATTGAAGGTGCCTCAGAGAGCCCGCCTCAGCCCTCCGAGGAAGCGCCTTCAGAGGCATCTTTCCCTCTTCGCGTCGTATCTCTTTCTTGTCACCTCATGTCTGTTTTGGCAGCAGCACGCGCAAGCTATCTGGTGTAGGGACACCCGCAGTCTTGCAGGGGGCGTGATTGTTGCAATGTACATGAGCATTCAGGGGTATTTGAGGACGTGTGCCGACGTGCAGCTTTTGGCTCATCGCTCGCGCCGCCCGCCTGGCCTCGCCACCATGCGGTGCCTTGCCTGCAGCATGGCCCTCCCCTCGCTAGCTGGAGCACACCCGTCTTCAGGCGGTGCGCCCCAACAGGTTTTCCTTTACGATGACAGCATCTACAAGTACGATCACTGCACCATTTTGGACCCGATCGTGAACAGCACCGCCGCCGCGGGTCCGTGCGGCAATGGACCGTTGGGCGCCATCGCGAGCGCATGCACGCCCTCGTCAACTACGACACATGCATCGCAGTCCACCCTCAGCGTGGCCTCGACCGTCGTGCAGCACATCCTCGACGGGGCCGCTGACCAAGGCCATGCACACAGTGGCGGTTTCAGCCCCGCTGTCGTGCCCCGCTATAGCCCCACGGGTCTCACTACCCCTCTGCGCGCCAGGGGCGAACCCGAGGAGGACCCCGCTTTCTGGCACCTGATGATGATCCGAGCTCGGCTCATACCGTGCGCCGAGGCGTGGGCACCAGGTGAGGACCACCAGGACGTGTTCTGGGCATGGCTCGAGGACTGCGTCCCGTACATCCTGGCGACGCTCCATCTGCCACAGTACGACCACTTTTTCCAGGAGGACTCCGAAGAGAAAAACGACGCCCTGCGCCAGCGCACCGCGATCGACATGTGCGAGGACATCTGGCATAGAGCAGGCCCCGACAGACAGCGCACCAACCGCAACCTCACTCGTATCCAGGGCAGCCGCGAGTACCCCACCGCTACTTTGGCCTCCTTCTGGAATACCAGGGCGCTCGTGCTCAGCTCGTCGGCCCTGAGGCTTTCACGGCACCATTGCCGCCATACCTCTCACGGGCCCACGCCTTGCTGCCAAGAGGCCTCCCTCCACCTGACCAAGACGCCCTGGCGTACCTCGCGGATGCGATCCTGCACCACCCGCCAGACATGCAGCCGCTTGTCGAGGCGGAGCTCGCCGCGGCACCGATGGAACCGCTAAACCTACCACCGCCAGCTGGCCCCCTCGCCCAGCACGCCACGTGTGACCAGCCCGCGGCCGACGCCGATCCTCTTCTGCCCCAGCATATCGCGGCCAGCGATATCAGCAACATATCCCTGGACTCGTTCCACGCGTCGGACGATAGCCAGGACGACATGGATACCCAGGATCGCAACGGCACGGCACCGCTAGGTGACACGGCCCAGCGTGACCGTGACAGCGAACCCTACATAGGGCGCCCCCCGTCGCACAGCAGTCCGCCTAACAACTCTGATCAGGCCGTTCCCAGCGCACAGTTCAACGAAGCTGAAGGCGCCACTGCCGCCGACGCGACGAGCCATCCCACTGCATCGCCAGCTTAACCAGCCCGCGCAGTGGCGGCTTTAGCCCCGCTGCAGCATTGGCTGGACCTGGACGTCTCCAGACCGCAGGTGGCAGTACCACGCCCCGCACCCTTGTCTGCCGTGCTAACGTGACTGACTCCAACCCCAGTGCCGTTGAACACTGGCAGGCTGACATCGACAACGACACCATCGACGACACGAACCCAGACGCCAGCGGTTCCTACGAGGCCCAGCACAGCGCAGCGGCCTCACGACACTGTGGCTGTCTCATTTGCCTCTTCGTGGCCACGCACGCCATCGTGATAGCCATGCCGTACAAGGACCAGATCGACGGGTACTTGCCGACACCGAGCCGAGACCCCAGCTACCGGCAGCGACGACGACGTCAAGCGGCGGCACCAGGCCCACCTGTGCCCATTACACCCCGACGTACAACGGCATACAACGTCACGCCCGCACTGTGGGGTATTCTCAAGTGGACCAGCGCCAAACTCAGTGATATCGTCTCGGGCGGAGCCAGCGCAGTCGGGTTTGGCCTCGGGGGTGTCCTGAAATGGGCCAGTGGCAAACTCGGAGCTATTGCCACTGGCGGAGTGGTGTGCGGTCTTCTACTGGTCGGCGCCAAACTCCTCGCTCAAGGAGCCGTCGGACACGTAGGAGCCCGCATCTGTGCGCGTGCCCTGGACTCATCCACGGCCCAGTGGTGCCTCCGCTGTTGCCAACCGAGCAGGAGGCCGCGCGATGAGACCACATACACAATGCCGCGCACGCTCCCGACGAACCCGAGAGCCAGCACGTGCACTCACTTCGACATCCGCTGCTACAGGAACACTACGCCGCTGCAGTTGCCGCCGCAGTCGCCGATGTCACCACCGCCACCACCGCCGCCATTGTCGAAGTCACTGCCGCGATATCGAGAGCCTCGTCTGTCACACCACGATCGACCAGCCCGTCCCCGCGAGACGGCCCCATGAGGGGCGTGGTGCATGGTAACCCACCGACCCACGAAGACGCCACAGCCCAGGGCAGCGACGCCGAGGCAAGGGAAACACGTGAGCGCACCCTCGACAGCCCGTGGTCCATCTTCCGACATGCAGATGCTCGTGGTTCCTCTTCCGACATGGACACCCAGCCACCACGACGGCGAGCACGCTACGCATCACCCGCCAGGCCCCAGGCGCCTCCAGGCCCTGGTATGCCCCACCCAGCCCTTAGGCCACCGACGCGCAACTTACGCAACACCATCCAGCGCGACCCAGCGGTCCCTGTGCCGCCGACGAGCATCCACACCGCCCTGTACCAAAACGGCTTTGCGCTTGGTAACAGTGGCGTGTCTACAGAGGACATCAAAGACGCTCTGCGACTCCATGACCATCCTCGATTCACCCATGATCCAACACTCCAAGCGCTGGCGCCGTGGACTGAGATCATGCAGAAGCCCCCGAACCGCCTCACTTGGGTGCTGGAAGACTCGTGCGGGAACTCAGGTGAGACGATCTTCCCCTACCTCACGTGGGACCTCCGTCAACCCACCACCGACGCGCCCACGGTCTTCTGGCATGGGACCCGCGGCGACCTTGCGGCCCGTCTCGCTGTCAACGGAGGGCACCTCCTGCCAGGCCCCCGCCGTGAAGCGAAGGGTCGAACTGGCACAAATGTCGGCCGCACGTACGTGAGTGTGCACCCGTCGCTGGCCGCGTGGTACGCAGTGCCGCCCCACCCGCCCTACAGCCTCGAAGACGACACCCTCGCGTGGGGACCCATCGCGCTCTGGATGTGCGAGGCCACCCAACCACCGCGCGGTGAGAACTGGCACAACTTCGTGAAAGGGGAGGCCCACGGAGCGCGCCTCATCTACCCTCGGGTCCTGAGCCTCCTCATCCGCATGGACTGGTGTGCCCCCACGGAAGCTGCCTCCAGGTGCCGTGCCCTACCACAAGCCTATGGCATGGGCGACTGTGCGCACGCCCTCCACATCGCTGGCTACGATCATCCAGATCTCCGTGAGGCGGCTGAAGCCCACGACCAGGAAGCTAGCACCCGGCGCAGGCTGGACATCGCGGCAGCGTGGCCACCGCCGCAGGCACTATACTCGCCAGAGGCAGCGCGAGCATGGGCCAAACAGCACTATGACACTGAAGCAGCCACCAGGGCCGACCCCAACCAGCCCCGTCCACGCGTCTCGCTTCGCAAGCTCCAGCTGGACCCGCAGCCACTGATCGACCTGGTGTACACGGGCTTGCAAGCCATCCCCGTGCGGGGGCATCCCGACGCACGTGAGTCGCGCCCCAGCGGCTCTGGGGCCGCGCCTGGCCCACCGCGCACCTACCAGTCAGGTGCCGCCCTGGCACACAGTCCAGACCGCTCATCGACGACATCAGGAGACGACGACCGCCGTATGCCGTCCCTCATCAGCGCGGCCGCCGCCCTCGCCCGAGGCCACGCCCGCCCACGGCGATCCGCCTCCCGTTCGTCACGGCAGAGTGGCGGAAACTCCACCTCGGACAACAGCGACATCGAGACGTGGGAGCACATCGTGACGGAAGAGGAGCCGACCGCCTACCACGTCCTCGCCTTCCACGTCCGCGATGTGCGGGCCCGTGTCAATGCCCCTGGCATCGAGGTCTGGCTTGACCCTGGCGATCACCACGACGGCGCCTACTTACCGTGGGGGACGACCGTCATGGGCCATCGCGTTATCGACCCTGCGGTGGCGGGTCGCGACGGCTGGGTCATCCTCCACCACGACCATGGCGATGCCACTACCAAGCTCTGGGCACCGACCCAAGTCCACGTCAAGGCGGATGACACGTGGCGCACGGTCATGGTACCAGCGGACATGGGCCCCCAGTGGATCGAGCGCCACGCCGACGACGCTCGCCTCCCCGCCGAGGTCGTCCGCACTACAGGCCAGTCCTGGTTTGCCGACGTCTGGCCCTTGTGGGATCGACCCCGACCCCACCCAGACGACCCAGGCACAAACGAGCAAGCGCTCCCGCCCCTACCAGGACGCTGGTCATGCCTACAGTGCCGATTCCAATGCTGTCAGTACTGTGCGGCCCGCCGCAACACGCAGCTCGGCACCTCGGGCCAACCAACGTGCCCAGACTGCGCCCTCAGCGGACTACGTGCACTTATGGACTGGTCCACGGACTACTCTTGCAACAGCTGGACGTGTGCATACAGCACCGACAACAGGGACTCCGACACATGCTGCCTCTCCAGCAGGTGCCCCCATCCGCCCAGTCCACACAGCCTGTTCGACGTCCGTGCCACAGGGATGCCTCCGCACATCCTTGCCCGCCAATACGGCAACGCGCCAGCCCACCACGACCTCAAGGAGCCCCCCCGAGCGCCTTCAGGCCCCGGGGGGGAGCCTCCACAACCAGGCCAAGCTGGTTACCAGGGTCAATGGTATCTTCCACCGAGGCCGCGGCGCGTCCCCAGGCAGGGATTGCCCGACGGCACGAGGCGGCCACCTGGGTTCACAGGAACGGGGATGCCTGAAGACCCGTCCCCCGACCAACCGCTGTGGAGGGAAGGCTACGTGCTCTTCGGCCCCCACCAGGCCCTCAAGGAGGACTTCACCTTCAACAAAACGGTCCGCCGACCTTACTCCCTAGCCATCACCAACATGCATAGGGATCGTGTCACAGTCAGGACCGTCTGCGAGTCCATCGCCGAGCGCATCCACACTACCCGCACCCGCTGGCGGGATGTGGTACTGTACTGGGACGCCGAGGGCGGCCCTGGGCCTCAAGCTCTCGACTACGACATGCGCCTCTGCGACGCCATGGTGAGCCGTGCCACGACCGAAGCCGAGCTGAATCACGACCGCAGCAACCGTGGTAGTTTCTGTCTCTATGGACCAGCGCACCAGCGAGCGGTAAACATCACGGCGCTCCCAGAGCCGCAGAACATTGACTACATGGAGCATGTGCGGCGATACTCACCCGTCGGGGAGACTTACCCAGACCACGCCTTCGAGCACGTCTACCAGGGCTGGAGGCGGCCCGACGTGCCCACTATCCTCCCCGACACCCGCCCGCTCTCGAGAGCCGACCAGCAGCGCTGCCAACAGCACCAGCAGCGCATTCAGCAGCGCGACCAACGCGACGCAGGTCAGCCGAGCACGCCACGCAACCGCTCCCCCGCGCGCGTCCCGACAGGCGGCAGCACGGTGTACGGCGGGGGCGCCGCCTATCACCGTGGCCCCATTGGCGCCAGGCCCGCGGCGGCTGGAGCAGCCGCCTCCAGCTACGGCCATGCCCCCCACGCCAGGGTGCACCCAGCGGTCATCGGCTACCCACGGGCCACCTCGCCCGTGCCAGGGTCCACGCGTGCCTGGGGCCATTACCCAGGCCGCCATGACAGCACACCCAGCAACCAGCCCGCAGTGGTAACCCCTGCGGCTTCAGCCCAGGGGGCTGCACCAAGCCGTGGCAGGACAGGGCGCCCTGAAGGATGGCGCGATGCGAACGTGCGTGCTTGGCAACCGCGCCAACACACGCCCCCGCCAAACGTGGCCGCAGCGCTGCGCCCTGCCCAGGCAAAACCTGCCCCACCTGAGCGCGAGAGGCAGCCGCTCGTCCCGCTCGTCCTCACGTACACCCAGGCGCACCACAGCGCCTCCCCGCGGCACAGCGACGGAAGTGCCCATCACATCAGCCCCCGCCCTGACGCTGTCGACCCTGACCAGGCTGCAGCCTCGGCGGCGGGCGGCGCAGGCGGCCCCCGCCAGCCCAGTCCAACACCCTGCGCAGCGCCGACCCGCTCCCCGAGCAGGGCGGACTCTGCGCGCGCTAACGCCCAGGCGACCTCGCCACGCGACCGCCACACGGGAGGGCGCGTCCCGCGCAGCAGGTCCTGCAGCCGCCACAGCTCGCGCAAGGCCCCTGGGAGCTCCACGAGCTCGCCGCCCCGCGAGACTCAGGCCGATGGCCAAGCCCCCGAGGTGGTGCCACGCTTTGGTGCCAGCGCCATCGAACCTGGCCAGGTCGACCTCGAGCCGACGCCGTCCACGGACCAGGAGCTGCCGCCGCCCACCCGCGTGGTCGTCCCCATCGACGAGGCGCCGACCTTCGACCCGTTCAAGAACAAGTACCGCGTCAAGGACCTCGCGGCGGGTTTCAGCGGTGGCTCACCGCTCTCTCCACAGAGTCGAGGCGGCGCCCCCGCCACCTCAGCCGCTGCCGCGGCAGCGGCGGCCCCGCGTGGAGTCAGTCCTGCCCGCAACGCATGCCTCACGGCAGCGGGCATGGACGAGGCTCAGCGCCAGGCCACCGACCGCGCTGCTCGAGCTGTTCCACCTGATGCTGCTCATCACGGTACTGACGGGGCGGGCGCGCCACCGCAGGACGGACCAGCGGTGTCGCGTGCGCAGTATATGCGCGCGCGTTGCGCCGCCGCCGCGTCGAGCTGCCGCCGCTGGTCTGCTTTTGCTCTTGAGTTCGGCAGGACGGATCGAGGAGTCGCCTCCCTCTCCCTCTGCTGCCGTCTCACCTCTCCTCCCCTCGTCCCCCACGGTACAGGAGTGAGGAGGATTTTTCGATGCAGTTTTGCCGATATTTATGAACCCCCCCTGGCGCAGTGTCGACCATGCCTCGCCTATACTTCTGGCCTGACGGCGGCTTCAGCCCCGTTCAAGCCAATCTGCAGGAACGCCATGAGCTCCTACTGTGGCCAAGCCTCCTACCTGGGTGAGGGCCAGGCTGCCCTCCACCGTGCGGGACGAGCCAACCCCAGCTCCACCGATGGAGACGGGCCAGGTCGCTCCATCCACCTCGTCAGCCTCAACATCACGAGTCTCCCAGCAAACTGGCCAACCATCACCGCTCTAGGTGTCGACCACAACGCCGCAGTCATAGCACTGCAGGAGACCCGACATGCCAAGCCTACCAGACAAGCCATCGCTACCAACGCCGCCAATCCACACCATGGGGGATATCATGCCAGTCTGGGACCTGACCTGGATCTGGCGCGAGCCCAGCGCAAAGCTGCCCACGGCGGCACAGACCACACGGTCGAGGGCAACACTGGCGCCTCGGGAGGGGTCGCCATCCTCTCTAAGGACGCCATCGTCGACTCCACCGTCGACGACACTGCGTCCTGTATCGCCACTCTCAAGGCCAAGAAAAGATGGCACGAGGCCTTCCTCCCGCTCTGCACCCAGCACCGCCGCAGGCGGCGAAGAAACAACCACGGGCCCGCTGGGATCTACATAGCGAGCCTCTATGGGGTCGCTGGAGGAGACAGCACCGACTTGTTTCGGCTAGCTGACTGCGCCGCCGCGAGGGTCGGCACCGCCCCGTATTTCATTTGCATGGACGCCAACACGAACATCGACGACAATCCACATCTGCTGCACATGATGCAGCACGGATGGTTTAACGTCGCTGAAGGCACACCAGACCACACCATGCACACATATGGCAATATCCTTGACTGGGACCGCGTCACCAAGTGCCCCCGCACTTCGCGCATCGATTACATCATCGCCAACCAAGCGGCGCGATCCCTTGTCACCGACTTCTGCTATCTGCGTGACTTGCCAGCGAAGTCCCATGTTGGCCTGCAGGTCACGCTCGACCTTAGCCGCCTCGACCATACGGCCCGACGCCTTCTAGCCCCCACGCCTTATCCTCCTAACGATGGAGCCCATGAGGGCCACGAACTTCAGGCATTAGGGACCCTCATCGCAGGGCGATACCAGGACCGCATGGAGCAGGCCGACACACGCGACGATGTGGAACGCATGTTCGCCTTGGCAAACAGGGCCAGCCATGAGTACCATCTCACTCGGCTGCGCGACCTGCCACCTCCACCGCCAGACCACCCAAAAAAGAAGCCCCCTACCATGCACGGGCTCACACCCACGTTCGAGGAGCGACCCGCAGTCCCCCGCGCCTTTCCCACCTACGGAGCTTCCACGATCCACATGAACCGCCTTCGCAAGCTCCATCGGCAACTTTGTGAGCTTCGCTTCATCGGACAGCACCACCACATTGACTGCCGTGCCATCCCGCCGTACCTGGCGCAGCGCATCGACTGCACGTGGACCGCGGCCCGCCTTCTCTGTCACAAGCTGCGCCCCACCGTCCTCCTGGCCTTCCCCGAGGCCTGGAACCCCGACGAGCCAGCACCACACGGAGAGCACCTGGACCGTCTGATCCAAAACCTTGACTCAGAGCTGGCGCGACGTGCAAACCGAGCCAAAGCTGAACGCATCAAGATTTGGGCTGAGGGTGTCCGCGAGCCGAGCGGGCGAAAGGCGGCCATATACACACGGGCTGCTGACTGCTCGCCCACGGCGTATCTCCGCACGCCCACCACTCCCGACGATACGCAACTCCACTGCGACACCACCGCCTTCAACCCTGACCAAGCCTGCACGGACGATAGTGATGCCGACACCGACGCTGGCGGCTTCAGCCCCAGCGACGGTAGTTCGCTCGACACGGACAACGACGAAGGCCACACTTGTGACCCATCACCTGCCCAGGTTCCTGACGCCCTTCCTGCCAACGCCATTGTTGCCAATACCAAAGACATGCTTAAGCTCATGGTCGACACCTGGGAGCCCATCTTGGGCAGGTACCGCGCTCGTGCAGGTCATGATGCCGAAGCCATGCCGACGTGGGCAGACTTCTACGACGAGTACCGACAAGAGCTGCCTACGCCATCACCAGCAGCCCCTTTCCGCCTCACCGACGACCAACTCATCCACTTCATTCGCACCCGTTCACCGCGCCGCGCGGGGGGACTCGACGGCTGGACAACTAAGGAGGCTAAGGAGTTACCTGACGACATCCTTCGCCTCTTCGCCAGCGTCTTACGTGCTATGCAACGCACTGGCACCATCCCCGAGCCCCTCCTACACGTGCCAAACCCGTGCCTCCGAAAAGGCCGAGGGGAACTCCCGACGGACCAACGACGTCTCTCGGTTCTTTCCGTTTGGATGTACGCGTGGGAAGCGCCAGCCTACCGTAGCCTCACGGACTGGCGGAAAGGATGGACCCACGCCACGAGCTTCGGCGCTGTTCCCAAAGCTACCATTGGGGATGTCAGCACCTCTCTCGCCCTGCGCATCGAGCACGCCAGGGCTTTACTCCTCCCCCTAGCTGGAGCTGCCCTAGACCGACAGAAGTGCTTCGATTACCTCATCACGGACATATGCCTTAACCTTGCGCTGCACGCGGGGTGCCCTCAAGACATCGTTACTGTCCGCCGAAATTTCTACAGTCACCACAAACGCTACATCCGCATGAACGGAGCGTACTCTAAGGACTTGGCCAGGACTAGCGGTCACCTCCAGGGAAGTTCGTGGTCCCTGGACGACATCAAGCTGCTCATGTGCGTGTGGACTAAGAGGCAGCATCGATACGTTCCTCGATCGCTCAGCACTACCTTTGTTGACGACAGCAACTCCACTACCCACACCGCGTCTAAGCTGCAGAAATCTCTTGACGAAACCGCCAAGTTTGATCGATTCTCAGGTCAACGCATTCACCCTGGTAAAGTGGCAGGGTGGGCGCTCACCGACGAGCTTCACGCCGCCGTTACCCAGCTCACTCTGGCGGAACGGCCCTTACGTGTGGTCGATTCCTTCAAGCTCGTCGGGAGATACATCAACGCCGAGGCAGCGCCGGCTCCAGCCGCGCTTAACCTCACGGCCACCGCAGACGCCCGTGTACGGAGGGTGACTATCCGCCTGCCGCGCATTGGCAAGCTCCCATCGCCGATGCTTATCAAGGCGCGGCACGCCCGTTCCCTGGCTGCCAGCGTCTGCACCACGGGCACCGACATTCAAGCACCATCAGGCCCAGCCAAAACTGCCTACAACCACGCCCTCAAAGCGGCTATCCGCCCCAAGGGGAACAAGTGGGTCGAGTTCTGGACTCTCATGGCCGTGTGCGTCCCAGGACACGCCCTGAGATCGACGCCATCACGCAGCGTGAAGCTTTCCTGTGCCTGCGGCGACAGGTTAACCGCGACGTTACACTCTGCGGTCTCGCCAGAGATCTCCAACACCACGTCCAGACCCTGTTTGGTGGAGGACCTGTCGGACGACTCGTCCAGTCGCTCCAGCAGCTCCGATGGACCTGGCCCACATTGGCATCATGTACGACGACTGGGGCTGCCAGATCAGCTGGCTAAACTTACCCCAAAACGCCTTCCTTCACATGCTGCGGGCCTCACAACGCAGAGCCTTTCTGCGGAGGATCAAGCCACGGCGTCACGACCTTGGATACCTTGCCTCTGTCAGACAAGGCCTCGACCTCTTCGCCAGCACGTGGCTCGCCCGAACTAAAGGAGCAGCCAAATGCACTGCCTGGCAGCTGGCGCTCCTCCTCAACTACCTGTCGGGCGGGGATCACACCCAACAGCGACGATCCCGATCAAACACGTCGGCAGACCCCAGCCCCATCTGCCGATACAGCGACGAGGAAGAGGAAACTCAGGAGCACACTGTCCGCGACTGCAAGTGCTGGGCCCGAGAAAGACTCCCTCTCACCACCCTCATCAGTGACGACCAGTGGGCCCGTCTTCCGCCGCACACAAGACACTGCGGGCTCTTTGACGAAGACCCAGCCCTCCTTGACCTGCAGGCCGACCTCGCGAGGGACCCGCTGCCACAGCCCATACCGCGGCCCTCCCCTGAGGGAGATCCTGCGGCTTCAGCCCAGGACACCTACACCACCTAC
Source organism: Prorocentrum cordatum (assembly GCA_963575745.1). NCBI lineage: Eukaryota > Dinophyceae > Prorocentrales > Prorocentraceae > Prorocentrum > Prorocentrum cordatum. Next base: position 1,848,045 of record CAUYUJ010011113.1, read on the forward strand.
CTTGACCACGACACTGGTTGGACATGGTTCTACGCTGCCACAGACGGTGCATGCACCAACCAAGCCATCCCATTGCTAGCACGAGCGGGTTACGGCGTCTACTACGGCATCGACCATCGCATGAACTACAGTGCACGCGTCCACGGCCTAACGCAGAACGCCCAGGTTGCGGAGACCCTCGCCATCGTCCACCTTACGGCATGTGCCGAACGGCCCGTGCACGTCTTCGTCGACAACCAGGCGGTGGTCGATGGGTTCCAAAGCATCATCGACGGACATCCAGCGCCGCAGGGCACGCATGTGGACCTCTGGGAAAAGATCCACCGATGTGTTATGGCCAAGCCAAACATGTTCCGCGTCGAAAAAAATCGCCAGCCACCTGGGAGACATGGGCATCGACCTTGGGCTCATCGGGCCCATTGCGGAGGAGTTCAACCGTCAGGCTGACGCCCTTGCCACAACGGCGGCACGCACTCACAACCTTCCAGACGACATTGTCGAAGCTGCCAAAACGCGACATCGCCAAGCGACCGTGCTCCATGGGGTCGCTGTCGCTATTTACGAGCGCAGACACCGCACTCTCCCGCTCCCACACCGCAGGGCTGGGTTTACAGCTGCGGAACTCAGCAAAATGGAACCAAACCCCCTGCTGTCGGACCGGGCACCACCCGCGGCTGGACCAGACATCCCGCAGAACCCGGACGAGCTCTGGGCCGAGGCCCAACGAGCGATTTACGACGAACAGGAGGACGACCCGTTCGGCTTCGGCGGGGGACTAGACTTCCTGGACGACGGGCCAGCCAGCGCCAACCTTGCCCCGTCGGGCATCCGCACGACGCCCACCTCGACTCCGCCACCGAGAGCGGCACCGCACCCACATAATGACGTCGCTCACCTCCAAGACGCCGATGGACAGGAGGACGACCCGTGCGGCTTCGGTGGGGGATTGGACTTCTTGGACGACGGCCCAGCCAGCGACAACCCTGCCCCGTCGGGAAACCTCCCGACGCCTACCGCGACTCCGCCACCGAGAGCGACAGTGCACCCACATGATGAGGTCGCCCACCGTCAACACGCCGACGATGACCTGGTTGACCCCCGTGGACCGAGTGGCAGCATAGACGACGCTCCGCCGACACCCCACGCTGCTGACCATGCCGCCCTATCGAGACGCCACCCGACTACGCGGCCGACCTCAGAGCCCTCGCATGACATCATGATTGGTCCTACCGTGCCACCCACTCCGTCCCCCCACCAGCGCCAGCCCGCGGGGGCGGCTCCAGCCCCCCCGCAGGGCACCGCGCCAGTCAGGCCGCCGCACCCCGTCCATGCTTCCACTGTTGCTGGGCGTGAGGATGCGGCTCGTCCGACCTCACGGGGCGAGGCCCTAGCGGCTCCAGCCCTGGGGCCGTGTGTTACCCTCCAGTCACCTCTCAAGGGTGACGGCCGTCAGCACACGGGGCGCCGTACTGCGCCAGCCCACCACTTGGCCAGGCGCACTGATGACCTCGTCCCTGCCACGAGGCCTGCGGCCGCTGACACTGAGCAGCCGCCCCTCACCGACCGCGAAACCGAGCTGTCCCAGGCTATGGCCGCTCTTCAGCAGAGATGTGCTGCTCTCGCCGCGGACCTCGCCGCTGCTCAAGCCCGTCAAGGCCCTCTGCTCCAGCGCCTCCACAGCGCCGGGCGTGCCTTCGCCGAGCTGCTTACGCCCTCGCCCGATGGTGCTGCGCCGCCACTCACCATCCAAGCTATGCTGTCATCGCTCCGCGGCGCTCCGCCTGGTGCCCCGCGCTAATTTCCTCCTTTCTGCCTGCCCGTGTGTACGCGTGGCTTCGCGTCCACGGTGTCAGGGCGCGGGGGCGGGGGGTGCCCCGTCCCTGCGCGCCGCTTTGCGGCCAAGCGCCCAACTGGCGGTCTGCCAAGCCGCTTAGCCACGTGTCAGCACGTCGCCTTCCTTGTTGGGGCCTCCTTCTTCACGCGGTCTGACACGTGAGATCTTCACCGTCTGTCCGCCGTCTGTAGCGTCTGTCGCATTGCGCCGGGGGAGGGGGTGTGTTGCCCGCCCTCGTATCTTAAGGCTGCACCGCCGCAAATAGTGTTTGGCGAGTTGTCGCACCGCAGTGCGCCTCGCGGACGGACCCTGGTCCGCCTACTTGTCCGATCTCTCTCTCTCTCTCTCTCTCTCTCTCCCTCTCTCTCTCTCACTCTCTCTGATTTTCTCTCTCTCTCTCTCTCTCTCTCTCTCTCTCTCTCTCTCTCTCTCTCTCTCTCTCTCTCGTCTCTCTCTCTCTCTCTTCCCTCTCTCTCTCTCTCTCACTCCTCTCTCTCTCTCTCTCTCTCCTCTCTCTCTCCTCTCTCTCAATCCCTTCTCTCTCTCTTCTCTCCTCTCACTCTCTCTCTCTCTGCTCGCTTTCTCCCTTCCGTGTCCCTCCCCTGCCTCGCCTCAATGTCCCCATGCGGCATCGCCGCAACGCCCTCCCCCCCCCCCCCCCCCTGCCACGATACCTTCCACTACGCGGTACCGTTCATTCCTCCAAACAACGGAGGGTGGCGGTGGTAGGATAGGGAGAGGGGCAAGAGCGGCGAGGTGGTTTGAAGCGGTCAGTCCATCCCCCCTCCGCAACCTCTCCCTCTGCAACGCAAACCGTTGGCCATTTCTATCCTCTCCTCCGTCTCACCCCGCCCCCCACCGCCCCCCCCCCCCCCCCCTCCCCCCTTCCCTCCTTATTTGAGCGCGGTGGCGGCGCGGAGGGAGAGGGCGCGGGAGAGCGGGGGGAAGTTGAGGGGGGGCGGGTGGTCAATGTAGAAACGGAGAAACACGGTAGTGGGAGGGCGCCATATCCTTCCCTCCGCCCACCCATTCCTCCCACACAAACGCCCTTCACACGCACTACTATCATCCCCCATCCCTTCCCTCCCTCCCCTCCCTCTCACCCTCTTTCCTCCCTTGCGCGCATGTGCGTCTGTGTGCGTGCGTTTGTATGGATGCCTGAACTTGCAAGAAGTATGCGTATGCATGCAATTACGCATGAAGGATATATATATATATATAATATATATATATTTGTATATATATATGTATATATATACATATATATATGTGTGTATATATATACACATAACATAAAACATATGTGTATCTATATGATAAAACCAACGCGAAGGAAGCGGATGGGGGAGGATGGGGAGGCGGGATGCAGGAGGGATGTGGCAGGATGCAAGCGGAGGAGGGGAACCGGGACTATGAGGGAAGGTCCTGTGGGGCGGGGAGGGGGGGAGGGGGGGAGGCGAGGAGTGATCAGTGATGCCAGAAGAGGACAGGGGGAGGAGGGGGCTGGGGTGGCGGCGGGGAAGGGGGAACTTGGGGTGAAGGAGGAGAGAGGGGGGAGGAGGCGAGGGCGGGGTGAAATGCGGAGGTGAGGCCGAGGAAAATGAAGCGAACGACGAGGAGTTTGAGAAAGGGGGGGAGGGGGGCAAGGAGGACGAGGGCCACGGCGACGGCAACGAGGAGGATGAGGAGGATGAGGAGGAGGAGGGGGGAGGAGAAGAGGAGGAGGAGGAGGGGGGAGGATGGGGGATGATGGCGAGGAGGAGGAGACGGGGGAATCTGCGATGTACGCGTCACTGCTCGTTCACAGCTTGCACGCGTGTGCTCATACTAGCCGTCGCATCTGAAAACAACTCGCGATCTTAACCTGGCCGCATGTCCGTTTGATTGCATTGGAAACGTCAGAAAGAATCTCCGCCCAACATAACCATATTCTGAGTCCACGGGAGGATGGCGAGGAGGAGGAGGAGTGGTGGATTACAAAGGGATTCCTTTTATGGTGGAATACAAACGGATTCCTTTTGTGGCGGATTACCAAGTGTTTTCTTTTGTGAAGGATTACGCATTGATTCTTTTTGCGGCGGGTTACAAATTGATTCCTTTTGTGGCGGATTACAGCGGGAATCCTTTTGAGGCGAATTACAAAAGGAATCCTTGTGTGGCGGATTACAATTTGATTCCTTTTTGCGGCGGATTACAAAGGAATCCCTTTTGTGGCGAATTACAAAGGGAATCCTTTTGTGGCGGATTACACATTGATTCCTTCTGTGGCGGATTACAAAAGGAATCCTTTTGTGGCGGATTACAAAGGAAATCCTATCGTGGCGAATTACAAAGCGAATCCTTTTGTGGCGGATTACAAATTGATTCTCTTCGTGGCGGATTACAAAAGGAATCCTGTTGTGGCGGGTTACAAATTGATTCCTTTTTGTAGGGATCTTTCGCGGCCTGAACCTGCGAGAGGTTCCCAAGTTTTTTTTTATGTGTATATATATCAAACAATATATATATATATATATATATATATATATATCATCGAGTTTCTATAAAACAAGGTTTCGCCTGATACTCCCTCCGATTTTCTTAAATCCATTGGGTTTGACTGATGCAAAAATCCAAGGGAGTCTCAAGCGAAACTGTGTTTTTCTGTGTGAAATAAATGTAAAAACAATGAAAAAACAGGTTTCGAGTTCCCTGCGAATTTTACAGCAGCCAAGCTCAATGGATTTATAAAACTCTGAGAGAGTCTCAAGCGCCGCCACAAAAGGAATCAATATGTAACCCGCCACCAAGGAATCAATGTGTAATCCGCCACGAAAGGAATCAATTTTTAGTTCGCCACAAAAGGATTCCCTGTGTTACCCGCCGCCAAAAGAATTTGTAATCCGCCACAGAAGGAATCAATGTCTAATCCGCCACGAAGAGGAGGGCGATGACGAAGACAAGGTAGTCGCCATTTAAATGGGCCAAGGGAGTGGCCCACGGGAGTCCCGCGCCGGAGCTTTGTCCACCGCCTACATTTGCTCCCTGGCAGGATGGCAAGCTAGTAGAGATCTGCCGGCACTTCCCGCCTTTCTCCGACGCGGGCAAGATCATTTGGGTGGGCAGGTCTGCCCCCGAGGAAGACGGGGGGATCCGTGGCTGGTTGGGCGAGATGAAGGACGTGCATATCCTGAATCGCAGTGAGTGCATCGAGAATGTGATCGGCCGAAGTTCCAGCCCCAAAGTGGAGAGTGCCCGCCGCTTGCAGCAAAATGGCTCCAGAAGATCGCTGCTGTTCACCGACGATCGGGCAGGGGGATCAGCTTTCTCCGAGGGCGTGTCCGCCGACTTCTTCAAGGCCGTCGACGCGAACAGCGACGGGACTATCGACTTCGGGGAGTGCGCCTACAGCCTCGACGAGGCGACCGGGCTGAGCCCGACGACTACCGCCACGAAGACCACCACTATTACCACGAAGACCATTACCATCACCACCGCCACGAGCACGACGGTAACAGCGTCCACGAACACGGCGCAGACCAGCATCAGCGCGACGGTCACGGAGACCACGGCAACCATGACCAGCAGCAGCGGCACGGCTACGTTTCCGCTGTCCACCCGACCTGCGCAAGCTAAGAACCAAACCCCGCTGCCCTCCGCCAGGTGAGCGACGGAAGAAAACGGGGTGGACTGCGCCGACATTTGCGCGTGAGCTGCCCGCGTGAAGGCGCGCGTGCGCGCCCTCACTTCCAATGCAGCATGGCGCGCTGGCGGCACGCGTGAGCCGCGGCGTATGTTAGTTATGCCATCGCGCGGAAGAACTTATCATTTTCGTCGCTCAGGTCGTGGAAATCCGACGGTGTGGTCGCGGTCAGCGCGAACGGGAGCGGTGCGATCGCGCTGGGCCCCGCAGGAGACCTCGGGCTCTGCGGCGGCTCGTTCTCCGTGGCGCTGGAGCTCTGGCGCGACGCGGCGCAGAAAGACTCGCCAGATGCTGCCTACACGATCCTGGGAGCTCCCGAGGACGACTCTTTCGAGGCCGTGCTCTGGAACGGTTCTCGAAGAAGAGACAGCTGCACAAGCGTAAACCTCTCCTCCTCCTCCTCTTCCTCCTCCTCCTCCTCCCCCTCCTCTTCCCTCCTCCTCCTCCTCCTCCTCCTCCTCCTCCTCCTCCTCCTCCTCCTCCTCCTCCGCATCGAAGAGGAAGAACAACGATATAAACATACACTTTTGGCGCTCCGTGCGGATCTCTTGAATCGGTGCTGGGTCTTCCTGGCGGCCGGCGCCACCCCGGACGCGCTCTGCGCGCCAAGGAGGGAGGTCCAGCGCAGATCTAAGACATCCGCGCGGACATGTGAAACGTTCGGTTTATGTGGGCTTTTTTTTTAGGTTCGCTGGGCGCGAGCTTCCTCGGCACCCGGTGCAGCTCCAGGGTCGCGGTCCCGAAGGAGCGGTGGGTGGACGTCATCTTCTTGTACGACGCTGGCAAGCAAGAGCTCCACATCTTCCAGGAGGGAAAGCCGGTGCACAATTGCTCTCGGATGGATCCGTTCGAGGGCAAGACAACCGCCATCTGGCTGGGGAGGTCTGCGCCAGACGACAAGGCTTAAGTCGGGCCTGTCCCTCTACAGGGGGAGTATTCAGAAATAGTAAAAAAATAGTCTGGGGACTAGTTTTGTTGTATTTTGGGGCATTTTTTGATGATGTTTTGAGACTTTTTTATTTTTCGTCCAAAATCCCCCTGTAGGGGGACATGCCCGACCTAAGACAAGGCCGGCGTGGCACCATGGCGTGGCGCCTTCCGCAGCGTGGAGATCAGCGAGGGGCTGCCCACGCCCGTGGGCCGGGCCGGCGGTGCAGGGCCCTCCCCGGCTGGCGCGGCGCTGGGCGAGCCTGCCGCCAGCGAGCCGCCAGAGGGTGCCGAGGACACCGTGGTGCCGTTGCCCTCTGCGCACGTCGGGCCGTCCACCAGCGAGCCGCCAGAGGGCACAGTGGCGTCGCGGGATCTCACGACCGTCGGGCCGTCCACCAGCGAGCCGCCAAGGGGTACCGTGATGTCGCGGCCCTCTGCGACCGTCGGGCCGTCCACCAGCGAGCCGCCAAAGGGCACAGTGGTATCACGGGATTTCACAACCGTCGGGCCGTCCACCAGTGAGCCACCAACGTCTAGGACATCAACGAGCTCTGCGGTCCTCACACCGTCCACGAAGCACCTGCAGGCGACCGTGGGCCCCACCAGTGCTCAGTCAAGCTCGAGCTCATCGGAAAGGTCGTCTTCTTCCTCGAGTGCAAGCACTACCGCGTCGACTGCAGCAACAAAGGCCACGGCCACGACCATGGCAAAGACCACGGCTGAGACCAAGGCCCAGACCACGACCACGACCATGGCCACGACCAAGGCCTCGACCGTGGCCACGATCAAGGCCCAGACCGAGACCACCATAGCCACGACCACGGCTCCGACCGAGGCCACGACCGCAGAGGCAACTCGGCCAACGACCGCCGCCGTCGAGACCTCCAAGGCCCCGACCGAGGCCACGACCGAGTCCACCACAGCCATGACCAAGGCCACGACCGCGGCCACGACCGCAGAGGTAACTCAGCCCACGACCGCCGCCATCGAGTCCAGCAGGCCGGTGGAGGTCGCCGCAGCCAGCACCTCGGTTGCGGAGGCGCCCTCTCAGCCGGCCTCCTCGGCGACCACGAGCTCCACCCCGCTGACGCTCAGCGTCCCGGCCCCGGCCGAGACGCCCCCTGCCCCGAGTGGCCCGGCGATGCCGCCACCATGGCCCGTCGAGGCCACAGCGCCTGCGGCGGCGGCGGCGGCGGCGACGACCTGGAGAGGTCTCGGGTGTCTCCAGAGCAGGGGCCTCCGCAGGCCCCTCTGCAAGCCTCTGGAGGTCCAAGAGGGGCCCAAACGGCACAAAGAAATCTTGATCCTCGACCCTCGACGACGCGGCGGCGGCGGTGGCGATGGCGGCTGCGGAGGCTGAGGCGTCTACGAGCCGCGCCGCGAGCACCACGACGAGCGCCACGACCACGGCGACCGTCCCCGTGATGAACTTGGCGGGGGGGGGCCGACTCGGCGACCGCCGTTTTACGCGTACCCCTGCTGACCCTCCGGCCCCACGATGGGCGAGAGTTGGGGCATGGTAGAAATACCAGCCTCCAGAAGCCAAGTTTTCCCATACCATACCAAAGGTTGCACCCACAGGGAGGCAGAGCAGGGGCACGTTTCAAACATCGATCACCTACTGAGGGCTTGCATCATCGTTCCTCGCTTCTCGCCCCTCGTGTCTTTTACTGTTTGGTTTGCTCTTTGCCCCCCGAAACTCGTCGCCACCAGCTGGGCGCGTCTCGACAAGCTGGCCAGGATGGACCCTGGGAGGGGACCGTGTCCCAGTTCTGAGCAGATTTTGCCCAGGCGCCGCCAACTCTAAAGTGTACAGTCGGATCTGGTTACAGCCAAGACGCTGAAATAAGGAACAGTTTGGGTTCGGAAGGGGCTCGATGTTCCTTAGGTTCCTCCAGTGCTGTTCCTCTTGCCCTCCTGGGGCACGGAGGCGCTTACAGGGCCAAGAAGGGGCTTCGTTCCTTATTTATCGTTCCATCTTTCAGCTGCCCGACTGTAGCAGGTGTAAGCTGTGATGAGTATCTGCGGCGCTCCTTTGTATCGATTGTCGTGTCCTCTTCCTGTCTGGAGCACGGGTTGTCCTCTGGAGAGGCGCGCGTCCTCTGCAATCAGTCCCGACTGCGTGTGCATTCTGTCCAAGCCTGGAGGGCGTAGAGTCCACAAAAATCGGAACGAGTCGGCGGCGCGCCCGGGGGGAAGTGATAGTGGGCATGCTTTTTCAGAAGGCGGCGGTGCTTCTCAGAAGCCCGCTGGTTTTCTGAACACCTGTCCTGGGCCCGTGAGGGACAACGATAGGGGGGGATGGGCTCCGGGGAGGGGATGCATCGACCCCCAATCGCCCATTGATCGCCGATATGGGTCGAATCAATTGCCACCCCTGCCCAGCAACGTGCGGATTCGCTATCGAGGTCCTATCACCGATCCATCGGCGATGAATCGTCGATTCCAGGTCGATGTTCCCCCCCCTGCACCAGTCTCCCTTATTGTTGCCCCCCAGACCACGAGCTCGGTACGATCGAAATGGGCACGGAAAGACTAATGACGAAGACGGACAGCAGTTCCTGTCCATTGTAAGCGAGACTCGCTGTCAGGGACGCCATGGGCGTTGTCAATGTCGGACACAAGGCCGCCTGCCCGACAGCGGCCGCTGTCGGTTCTGGACAGCGTTAGCGGTTGGGCCTCCTTCCGATGCGTCCCGCACGTTTGGCCTGCCAAGGAGTGGTCTTGGCCTGGACGGGTGCGGGCGTACGTCGGCGGCGAAGTCCGAGCCCTGCCCTCGCCGATGAACGATTCGGGCAACTCGATGGGCGGCGGGCCGTCGGGCGCGTGGCGAAATCCGAATCGTGCCCTCGCCTCCGCTCGGTCCGGGAGAGTCGATGGCTGACGGGGGTATGGTTCGGACGTCGCCACCTCACACGTTGCGCCTGGTCGGTTTCACACGCGCTGCCCCGGTCCAGCATCTCGAGAGCAGAAAGATGAGGGGCACGGGCGTTGTTCCCCTCCGTGCGACACGGACCTTGTTGAACCAGACCTTCTTGCCGATCCCGAGCTTCCCTCCCCTCCTCTTTCTTTTGTTCCTCGGCCTCCTTCTCTTCATCTCTTGGCTCCTCATCCTCCAGTTGCATCCCGACGGTTTTTGTTTTGTGTAAAAGCATTGGGCGTGACAATATCGGAGATTGGGGTGTGAGATCGCAGTGCAACGGAGAGCCTTCCACCGGGAGATCGGTTTCGGTTTCGTGTTCGTGTTGTGCGTGCGGGCGAGGCGAAGCTAAGTGGGCGCACGAGAGGAATGACCCCGCCGTCGCTAGGGCGATTCGGATGCAGTGGACCGCCCCTCCGCTCCCGATGGGCGCGCGGTGGCCTGGGGTGACCCACCGTGGTGTCCTGTGGTGTCTTGTTGGTGTCCTGTTGGTGTCCTGTTGGTGTCCCGTCGGTGTTCCTTCGGCGGTGGGCGGGCGGTGGCTGGGGGTGTCCCGCCTTGGTATCGATAGTGAAGTCGATACGTAGTGAGATCGATAATGAGATCGCTAGAATGGGGCACATAGTGAGAGCAAATTGCGACATTGGTTGTGAGATAGAAAGTGGGGACGATAGTCACATTGCATCGCAGCGCAACATCGTCATCCCGCGTTGTCGCTAACTCGAGGGCACTTACCAGCATCGTCATCATCACACCCATCGCATTTGCCGGCAGTTGGTTATGCCCCCCCCCACCCCCCAACCTCCTTATCGCCCGAAGGATGGTCGTATCGGTATACGGACACACACAGATATACGTGCTCGCTCCTTCAAAGTGGCGCTCCCGCTGCAGCGTTTGCGACACGTCATTCAGAATTGCGCTCTCGCCCCCGCGCGGGCCACGTTTTTGGATCTGATTCCTTTCTCGTCGTTGCCGCCCCCCCTCTGTTCTCCTCCGCCCTCCCCGGGTCCCTTGCTCCTCCGACTTTTGCCGCTCTTGCTGGCTGCTGATCCTCCTCCTCCTCCTCCTCCTTGTCCTCTTCCTCCTCGTCCTCCTCCTCCTCCGTATCTTCCCTTCTCCTCCTCCTCACTCGTCCTCGTCCGCCTCCTCCTCCTCGTCCGGTCCCTCCTCTGCCGATCCCTCCTCTTTCGTCATCCTCTTCCGTTGCCATGTTGGCTCGAGGTGTTGATGCGTCTTGGGCGGGCAGCCCATCTTGAAGGGGTTATCTTGGGCGCAGTGCCCAGGCGGACAGTCACACAGTCTCCCCATTTTACAGTCGGACCGAGGTATAAGATCGAGGTCGGTTCGGGGAGGGTGCCCTGATGATCTTCGTTTTTGTTGGATGTTCTTGTGTATTCTGGGGGAGGGTGCCCTCGAAGGTTCTTCAGTTTGGGCGGCTGCAGTAGGTCTCGTGTTCTTTCAGGACTTTCTTCTGTCCTGGGTCCTGCCGTACTTTTGTTCTCCCAATCAGCCTCGCTCGTGACGCTGTCTGCTGAGGATCTGGCCGCGATTGGTGGCACGGTCTCTGGACAGCTTGCCCCACTTGGATCCGATCTGCAGGCAGTCGCGAAGCATGTAAAGGACATGGATGACAAGTTCGAGTCCCAGGCCTCCGAGTGACGTCTCCAGCAAGAGAGTATGCGAGTCCAAGTTGAAGAAGGGGCACCCCGACTCCCTCACACCCATGGGCGGCGACTTTGAGACAGTCTGTGAGCTGGAGCCCCCCTGCCAAGCTGGTCACGACGGCCGAGCTTGACGCCAAGATCGGGAGCATCGAGGCCAAGATCCTCGACACCATCAAGACGCCCCTCGCTGCGGCAGCCTGTTCCCCGCCTGGGTCCACGAGGTCGCGTGCTTCTTTCGACCTCTGGAGTGGGTTACGTGGCAAGAGGGCCCGTGATGGTGTTGCGTTCTGTGGGCCGCCCGCTGGTGGTATTCTCAATGCTGGCTTCAGCATGCGTGATGACGGTGAGGCAGGTGATCGCTACAAGATATGGATCCGTGGGCTTCCGAGGCGCATCCTGTCGAGGGCCTTAAACCAGCATCTCTTGCTGGTCAAAGCCTCCGTTTTTGACCTTCTCGTGAGTGCTTACCCAAATCGCCAGAGCTACAAGCAATGCTACATGTCGGCAACTGGAACATGTACATTACCAGTGGTGGCCTTCTGTGGCCCGGTGGTTGCGAGGAGTCGCTTGCCGTCTCGTGCAAGAATATATTAAATCGAGTCTCCCAGATCCGCTCGCTGCATATACGTGTCTCTCTCTCTCTCTCTCCCTCCCTCTCTCTCGCTCATCCACAACCTCCGCGCTTGCGACGTGTTCGTCGTGCCCGTTCTCCCTCGCGCTTGGCAAGTCTATCCTCTGACTGATGCAGTTCGGCGGACCGAGCATACCGCCCCGCGGAGAGCAGCCCCCCCCCCTCACCCCCTCGCCACGCCCAGCTCGATCCTTCGGAGTACGTTGGATGTTGGGATTCGATTGGGGCCCCGCAGCATGGAGAATGCGCATCTGGTGCCGCTGCGCATCGGGCCGCCGTCCGTCCTTCGGAGCTCGGGGAGGTGATGGCCAGGCTCCACGGGCTGTTCCACTGAGTTGTTGATCGGGATGTTTTGTTTTTTTTCCCCGCTTCCCACGTCTTTCGATCGGGTGTCAGAAGAACGTGTTCATATTGTTGCATAGGCATGGTTGGCCCACGTAGGGTGGGTGGGCAGCCGGGTTTTTTCCCCCCCGCACTCTTGACCTCTTGCTGCCTTGCTCGTGCGCTGCACGGCACGCGCGTGGAACACCGCAGCCTTTTGGCCCAGAAGAGGACCTAGAGTCCGAAACGCGTCACCAGCTAAAAGTGGTTGAGATCGGTAATACACCAAGGAAAGCGCGACTGCCCATAAGCGTTGGAATCAGATGACTTCCCTAGCCCCCCACCTGGCTAACCCTGACGACGCGAGCTGCCTGCAGAGGAGAGCTTTCAAGTTCTTGACAGAAAAGCCCCCTTCCCCATTACACTTCCGGTTTTCTGGGGTGTGTTCGATTATTTTGGCCTGGTGCCCCCCGCTTCCCGAGGGTCGGTGATCGTGTCTATCTGAGTTTGCCCTTTGCTAACTGCAAACTCATGCCGTCGGATGGGAGAGCGTATTTGCGCACAGTTTCCAATGCTTGGGCCACCACCCCCAGGCTCAGGCAAGGGACTGATATTTGTCGGTTCGGGTGCTGCGCTGTCGGTGGCGGCCAGGAGGACATGTTTGTTCTTGGGCACGTCCCTCTTTCCCCTGCTTCCCTCTCTAGTCTGTCTCCTCCCGTCGTCTTCCCCTCCTTTGTCCCGACATCAAGTAATGTGGGTGGTAGATTTACCTCAGATGACGCCAGCAGAAACTCATTTTATCCAGCTGTCTGCGGCAAACCCCGCCGCCGCGCCTGTGCAACAACGCAGACGAGTAGTCTGTATTGGGGCGGGTCGAATCCCGACCTCGTCTTCGCACGTGCGGTATGAGGGGGGAGGAGGAGGAGGAGGAGGAGGAGGAGGAGGAGGAGGAGGAGGAGGAGGAGGAGGAGGACGAGGGAATGAGGGAAACCATGAGGATGAGGGGAAAAAGGCTTCTTGGGGCCTTCTTTGGGCCTTCTTGGGCTTCTTGGGGGCCTCATGGGAGCTTCCGGAAAACTTCCTGGGGCCTCGCGTGGCCTCCTGGGCCGTCTTAGGGGATTCACCGGCCCGTCTGACGCCTAAAGGGGCCGCCTTGGGGGCTTCACTAGGCCTCGTTGGTGCCCGCTTGTAGCTGTTCACGGCCGTCTTGGGGCGTTTTTGGGGGGCCTTTCGGGCGATCTGTGGGTCTGTTGGGGCCGATTTGGGAGGTTTTTTGTGCCTTTTTTGGGCGGTCCGAGTCCCGACGAATCTCTTCGAAACTTGAGGGGGACACTCGGTGTGGTTTCCTCGGGCTCTCCCGGAGGGCCTCTTGGAGACCTCTTGGGCTGTTTTGGTTTTTGTTAGATATGTTTCGAGGTTGTCTTGGGAGCTTCTTGAGCCGTCTTGGGCCATTTTGGCGTCATCGTAGCTGCCCTGAAAGCCTTCCTGGAGGCCATGAGGCCCCCAAGAAGGCCTCGACGCAGATCAAGCGGCCCCCCGAGACGGCCCAAGAGGTTCCCAAGAGGCCCTCCAGAAGAGCCCGAGGGGCCAACACCATTGATTGTCCGTAGTTTTTTTTTGTTGTGTAGGATATCCAGGCTTTGGCATGTTTGAGTTTCCGACCGCCCACGACAGCGCAAGAGGCCTCTTTGAGCCGTTTTGCTGCTCTCCTGTAGCGCTTCAAGACCGTATTGGGGCCCTCTTTGGGAGCCCGTTGGGCGATATTTGGCTCCTCCTGGGCCGACTTGGGGGCCTTGTTAGGCTGTTTTGGAGGCCTCTTGGAAACCTCTTGGGCCGTCTTCGGTGGTCAGAAGCCCGAATCGGCGAGAACCTCTGAATCTTGTTAAGGGCGATCAGTGCTTTTGGCCCCCTCAGGCTGGTCCCCCCCGCTTCCCGAGGGTCGGTGATCGTGTCTATCTGAGTTTGCCCTTTGCTAACTGCAAACTCATGCCGTCGGATGGGAGAGCGTATTTGCACACTGAGCCAGGGACTGATATTTGTCGGAGGACATGTTTGTTTTTGGGCATGTCCCTCTTTCCCCTGCTTCCCTCTCTAGTATGTCTCCTCCCGTCGTCTTTCCCTCCTTTGTCCCGACATCAAGTAATGTGGGTGGTAGACAGACTTACCTGAGATGACGCCAGCAGAAACTCATTTTATCCAGCTGCCTGCGGCAAACCCCGCCGCCGCGCCTGTGCAACAACGCAGCAGGTAGGAGGTCGAGTGCATGAAAAACGCAATTCCGACAAGTAGTCTGCATTGGGGCGGGTCGCAATCCCGACCTCGTCTTCGCCCGTGCGGTTGGGAGGAGGAGGAGGACGAGGAGGAGGAGGAGGAGGAAGCCATTCGGCCGAGGAGGGGCCGGGACCGTCGCGGATTCGCCCTCGTCGGTCGCCCTTTCGGTCGTGGCTCGCGCGCCGCGGAGCCATCACAGAAAAGTAAAGAGGCGCCGCAGCCGCGGCGGTCATCTGACTGTGATTCCCGCTCACTCCCCGTGCCCTTCTGCTCCTTCCCTGCTCCCCCGCTCTATCCCTCATGCCCGCCTTGTCGCTGCCATTTTGTTTCGAACTAGGGCCCTTGGCCTTAGAGCTACGCAGATAGATTGAGCAGCGCTCTCTTTCGCCAAAAGATCGTCGCGCCGCGCGCGCCATCCATATCACAGTGGTAGCTTGGAGCGAGGCTCGCTATTCCGGCCCGCGGGGCCGTATACCCAAGACGACGTCCGCGACGTCGCACTCCATATTGGAATCGAGGCCCAGCGGCCTCCTCGCGCTGTTGCTCAGCGCCTACGCCTACGCCAGCGTCAGCGACGCCAGCACCTACGCCAGCGTCAGCGACGCCAGCACCAACGCCAGCGTCAGCGACGCCAGCGACTACGCCTACTACGCCTACATCCCTGCCAACTCCAACGCCAGCGTCAGCGACGCCAGCTACTCCATCTTCTTTCCCACCCTCAGCAGCGACGACAGCTACTTCTCCTACGCCTGTGTCAGCGACGCGGCATACTTCCCCTACGACGGTGTCAGCGACGCCACATACTTCCTCTACGACGGTGTCAGCGACGCCATCTACTTCCTCTACGACGGTGTCAGCGACGCCACATACCTCTCCTACGACGGTGTCAGCGACGCCATCTACTTCTCTTACGACGGTGTCAGCGACGCCAGCTACTTCTCCTACGACGGTGTCACTCCCCACCACCTCATCGACACGGCAGGCGCCGACATCGATTACGGCATCGAGTTCAATTTCAATTTCATCTCGTGGTCTGGTATTCTTTGCAGTCCATTCATAGACAAGATGACGGAGTTCAATCACAACCAGTCAGTGATACCAAGCTGGAATGGAGATCCAGCGAAGTGGCGAGATTACGAGCAAGAAGTAAAATTGTGGAAGCTCAGTGAGAATCTGGAAGTGACCCAAAGTTTGGCATCGAAGCTAGTCCTGCGGCTGACGGGTACCGCAAGGTCGGCTGCCCTCAACATGACGGAGCAGGAACTCCACCCGCCGCCGGACGCCAATGTCGAGGATGCGAACGAGAAGAAGCGTGATCGCAACCAGAAGGGCACCGAGAATGTGCTGAAGCATCTCGAGACAAACCTAGGCCAGCAGAAGCCGGTGCAGAAGGGAGAGACGCTAGAGAAGTTCTTCGAGTCGACTCAGCACCATCGCCGCCGCGGAGAACGCATGACGGATTGGCTCGTGCGATTCGAAGCGGGACTACAACAACTACGCGAGAACGAGGTTGACCTCACCACGCTTGACGACGTGGCCGGCTTCACGGCCGAGCGCCGTGAGCGCGTCGTAGGCAACTTGCCGGACGAGCATTACTCATTTCAGCGCATCAGGGGCCTGCTGGTGCGCATGTTCCCCGATATCCATACATCGGAACGACACGCAAGCTTGCCGTCGCGATCGTGGCCGCAGCGAACAAACAGTAGTTGGCAGCGCTCACCGCCAAGCCGAGCACGTTCAGCCAACATCGCTGACGAGCCAGAGGACGAGCACGAGGGCTCGGAGGACGGCGACGACAATGACACGGAGGCAGACGTCCAGGACATCGTGCGCCAGGAGCTCGAGGCTTTCAGCGCCGAGCTGGAGCAGTCCAATTACGACCTCGGCGAGGTGTTCGACAGTGACGTCTCTGCCAAGGTGGAGGCTGCCGCGGCGGAGCTCGCCGCGATTCCCGAAGCCATGGCGACCATGCGGTCGGCCCGGGAGGCTATCAAGGGCCGCGGGAAGGCCTCGCCGAAGCGCCGACCCGCGGGCAAGCTACAGGGCCGCGTGGACCAGCGCAAGAAGAACTCCAAGTGCTGGGACTGCGGCGAGGCGGGGCGCTGGACCGGTGACAAGGGGTGCCCGACACCAGGCGCTCGGAAGTTCGCCCCGAATTCCAAGCAGAAGGGCGGAGGACGAGGCGGCGGAGGTCGCTCGCACCGCCAGGCCAACATCACCGAGCAGGTCCACGATCAGAACCACGTGGAGTTCGGTGACGAAGAAGTGATTCTCCATCCAGAAGGTCCGATCACTCCGCCCCCCGAGACCCTGGTCTCCGAGCGCGTGGTGCCAGATTTGCCCACCATAAACACCACCAACGCTGGCGAGAAGCCCAACGACGACGGCGTTGGCGTGATCGACACTGCCTGTCTCTTCTGCGTTGGCGGGCTTAGCTGGTACAAGCAGTACAAGGAGAAGCTCACCAAGATGGGTCTGGCCGACCAGATCCTGGAGGAGCCCGAGGACGAAGTCTACAGGTTCGGGAACGGCGGCGCGCTCCCGAGCAAGCTGCGCGTCACAGCCCCGCTCGTCCTGTGTGGACGCGCTGGTCGCATAATATTCAGCGTCGTGGACAGTCCCACGCTCGGCCTGCTTATCGGCCGGGACTTCATTCAGCCGAGCAAGATCGACATCTCGCTCTGGCGGGAGCAGATCCGCATCGGGAACCATTCCCAGAAGCTCATCACGAGCAGCGCGGGACATCCCGCGATCGACCTCCGCCTGGAGGACTGGCTCGCCATCAAGGGCGCGGGCCGCGAGTTCGGACCGAAGGCTGTCAGTGCTAAGGGCATCGCCAAGCGGCCAGCCCCGAAGCCCACGGTCAACCCCACTACGAAGGCGAGCAACTTGCTCGAGCACATCACGAGACTTATCCCCAAGAAGGAGCTCAACGTACCTAGACGACTTCAACAGCGACGCGGTGGCAGCTCAAGGCTCATGGCCGCCGTGAGCTCTGCGTTGGTCTGCTGTTCGACGGCGGTCGCGCCGCCGACGTTTGCTCCAACAAAGATTTCGGCTACTACCTGCATCGCCGAGCCCCTCGACGATTGCGTGGCCTGCGGCACCAAATCCTACACAGACTGTTGCCACCTCGGGTTCTGCTCCGAGTGTGTTTTCGGCAACTCGGTCACGCTGGACATCAAGAACGACAACGACCCGAAGGAGGTCAACATCGTGGAGGAAGAGCAGATGAAGGTACGTCAGCTCAAGAAAGGGACGAAGCTGCAGCTGACCGCCGGCAAGCGGTCGGCCATCGTCACCAACAAGAGCGGCGTCAAGCCGCACACAGTCAGCCAGGCGCTCAAGGCAGACCTGGCCAATTCAACTACAAGCTCGAGCGGAATCTCGAGCAACGCCACCACCCTCTACGAGTGGTGCTGCAACCCCGACAGCAAGCTCAGTGCGAAGTGGACTGAGAGTGGAGGAGCTGCTGTACGTTGCGGTCTTCCTGGATACGACCTTTCTCGGAAGCCCATCGTCGAGAAGCTCGAGGGCAAGATTCGGAAGAACCTGCGGAAGGGCCAGAGTGCACGGGTCCACGCCGCATTTCCATGCACGCCCTGGACCGCGCTGCAGCGCATCATCCTGAAGATCGACCCCGGCAAGGCCGAGAAGCTGGAGAAGGACCGGAAGCATTCCGCGAGGATGATCGACCTTTTCCTGACATCAATGAGCCGCCTGCGGAAGGAGTTTTGCAGCCAGCTCGCGGTCTCCTTCGAGTGGCCGCGCTACTGCGACGGCTGGGATCAGAAGAAGAACTACACCGCGAAGAAGCTAAAGGACCA